>PVKZ01002550.1:0-213150 GCA_004027375.1 Macroglossus sobrinus | reverse complement strand
ACACTAACCTAAGCAAAAAGAGAATTTATTGGGTCATGTAAGTAGCACGTTGCAGGGAAGGAGTGGCTTCAAGTCTGACTGGACCCAGGGGTTCAAATAGCGCATCAGAGTTCAATCTTTCCTTTCTACTCAGCAAGCAACATGGTCCCTGCTACCCCCAGACTCATGTTCTGTCAACCAGGTAGCAGCAGCAGCAGCAAGAAATTTTAGGAATAACTTTGGCCAAATAAGTCTCAGGAGGATGCTGATGGGCCCAGCTTGGGCCATGTCCTCGTTCCTGAACCAGTCACTATGCCATGGGTGGGCACCTTGGTCATTCCTAGTACTCTTGGCTCTGTCTTTGGCTTATCATGGCGGGAGTTCAGGAGGGAAGGATTAGCTTTATCTGAAGCACTTGGAAAGGGTCTATCCCAGGAGAAGGTGCTTTTTTGACAGAAGATAGGGGAGGGAGGGACTGGTTGAGTTTGTCCCTTTGTGACAGGGCACAGTTCATGGGTCATCCTATGGCAGGAAAGGGGGTCTCCTTTGGGTCTGGATAGATTTCCTCTTTGTTTCTGTTATCTATTGCTGTACAACTATGCCAGTACTTAGTGGCTTAAAATGACAAGCATTTTATTTATTTGCACATTATCCTGTGATTTTGGCAGGGATGAGGGGCTAGGACAGCTCTTCTTCATTCTGGGGAATGAAGGAGTCTAGGGTGTGTGTCTGGGGTTCAGGTATGAGCTGCATCCTCACGGGGAGTGAACTCGGCTTCTAATTGGCTCATGTTAATTTTCTTTTAGTGGATATCATGGAAATAAAGGAAATCCGCCCTGGGAAGAACTCCAAGGATTTTGAGCGTGCAAAAGCAGTCCGCCAGAAGGAAGACTGCTGTTTTACCATCTTGTATGGCAGCCAGTTCGTCCTCAGCACTCTCAGTTTAGCAGGTAGGTGCACGTCCAGGTGCTTTTCATTCCCCCGGTGCCTCAGTTTCATTCATAGGACATTCTCTAGTAGCAGGATGCTCACACCTGCCTGCCCACCAACATGTGTTTGGGGGCATCTTGGTTTTGAATCCTAGCACTGCCCCTTTCTAGCTGTGTGCCTCTGAGCAAAGTGCTCATTCTCTCTGAGCTGTAGTTTGCTCATCTGTGAAATGGGGAGAATCATAATGCTGACTCTTTGGGATGATGTAAGGGTTATGGGAAGGGCCTGCCTGGCTCATGCTAAGAGCTAAAGGCAAGGTTATATTTTTACCTGACAGAGGCTGGTCTACACCATTTATTCAACTTAACTGATCTGAAAGAACTATCTTGAAATCTTGTATTTAACCCATGTAAACATGCACACACGATAGAGACACATATGCACACATACATGAGCACAGAATGCGCGTGCGCGCGCATGCACGCACACACCTGGAGGCGAGATTTCTGGCCATCCCTAAGAATCTACCAAAAGGCCAAAGTGGCCTCAGAGATCAGAAGGAGAGCTGTGAAAAAGCTCAGGCATTTTACTTAGGGGCAGAAGCTTGGTGCTGCCTTCAGGTCCAATCCCAGAATTTATTGACTTAGAACCATATGCACAATCATGACTAATAAGAGGGAAAATAAATACCATTAAAAGTAGAGCAAAGCGAGGGGAAGCTATGAGAGATGAGCAACATTTGGGACGTTTCATTTAGGGTCTAAGAGCTTTCACTGATTTAATTTCTCATTTGTTCTTTTGTCAGGCATCTTTTGAGCATAGCTCTGAGCTTCATTGTGCCAGATGTCAGGCTATAAAGATGAATAAGACCCAGTCGCTGCCTTTAAGGAGTTCACAGTCTAGTCGGGAGACTGATGTGGGGGCAGAAACTCACAGTGCACTGTGCTGAGAGCAGTAGTCCATACATAGCATAGTGTGCTGAGGAGTACGAACTGCTTGAATCCAGGGAAGGTTTTGTGGAGGAGATGACCTTTAAACTGGGTTTTGAAGCATCAGTGGGAGGTGGAAGGCAAGAGGAAGGATGGTCCAGGGAGAGGGCATTGCATGTGTGAGGGCTTGGAGGAGAGAAATAGCAAACTGGTTGTGGGAAGTGATGGATGCATGTCTGACTGATGGCGTGTGGCGGGTGGCAGAGAGTGGGCAGGAGAGGGCCTTGTGATAACGAACCTTCAGAGCTGTGTCCACTCAGCTCCACTGCAGGGTGAGACTTGGCCACAGTTTTTGGTAGGGAGACGATGAGAACCTGAACAAGACCTGGAGACCAAGATACCAGGTTTGGGGCCTGTCCCACTCCGAGGTCCCTCTTCCAGAGCTCTGGAATTCAAGTTCAGGTAGAGAGCTGTGTAAGACGTAGATTCAGATCTCAGCTTCCTACTTACTGGCTCTGGGATTCTTAACCCTCTGATTAACCTCTGAGCCTTGGTTTTCTCCTTATCTGTGTGGGAAGAATGAGAGCAGCAACGTTGGCATGGTCTTGTCTGGACTAATGAGGTGCCTGTTGTCAGGAGATGTTTGGTGGCTTGATGAGCTGTTTGCATTGCTAGCTCCATTTCACTGATGAGGAAGTAAGGCACGAAGGGGTTAACTAACCAGCTGGCTGTCACACGTCCCTGAAGAGATGCTGTGAAACTTGGTGGTGATGCCAAGCTCTTAGCCACTATGTGCTGCCACTTTCCACCCCTCTCCCTGCCCTTGGCTGGAAACGGGGGAGATGCTCAGGGCTGCTCAGGACTGTGGTACAAGTTATTCCATTCTGTTATTCCTGAATCATATTCATTAACATAGGGTTAAAAGCTAAAACTTTTTAAAAATTGCCTACTTGTCACCTCTGCTGGGGAAGGCTCATCATGGGCATATGGCCTCTTCTTAGACAAAAAGCAGGTCTTATACTCTTGACTGTGTAAAGGGGATGCCTTCTTGGTGCCCTCCTGCAAAGTGACAAACTGGCATAGGCATTTGCCGTTTTCCATGATCTGTACGGCTTGGGGAGACCGGGGCCGGGGTGTCTAAGCAGAGGTCTTCCCGGAGAGTAACACAGCATTTCTGTTCCCATGCGCCCGCTCCTCCAGCTGACTCCAAGGAAGATGCAACTAAGTGGCTCTCTGGCTTGAAAATCTTACACCAAGAAGCGATGAGCGCGTCCACACCCACCATTATTGAGAGGTATTGGCTTTTGCTTGTTTATCTCTATTTTCACTCATTCATTTATTCTGCTCCCTTCAGCCAACATGGGTAAAGGAGAGAAAAAGGGGCTACTTCATCTAGGAGGCTCACTGAGTGTCCTGTATGCAGTAGAAGAGTAGTGCATACAGATAGCTCATAGTGGCTGCGGACACCCTAACATCTCACTAAAGAGCCTCGCTCGGTGCTGGGCCTCGGCCTGGGCCTGTTGAGGAGTGCATTGAAATTGAGACAGAAACACCTTGGTGTTGTGTTTGAGGGAAGCACGGGAGGGGTGTCTTCTTAGAGGATTGATGGCATTAAGCTGACTCATCAAAGGACAGTCAGATGCAAGGTTCACAGTTTTTCACCTGCCACTCAGGGCTGTCTTGTCCATGTCGTGGATGCCTGGATGGGATTGGTGTATGAATTATTATCTCCCCTTCCCCTATAAACCAAAGCCCTCCAATTTCCATCATTTTTCCTACCATCTTTTAGGGGACTAACAGAATCAGAGGAAATTGTCAGTTTAAGGAGTGCCAGCCTCTAGGAGTTGAAGGGGCCTCTTGGGCTCAGCTAGGACATTCTAACCACAAGAAGAAAAACTCAGCTTTCTGAGTTAGAAAGTTGGAAAACCCTTCTTCGTTTCCTTTGTCTCCATCCCATCGAACTCAGACTTGTACTATTTTATAACTGTCTCTCTTGCTCTCACTTTTTCCTTTTTTTTTTTTGCCTCTACTGTCTTCCCAGTTGGCTGAGAAAGCAGATTTATTCTGTGGATCAAACCAGGAGAAATAGGTAAGATTCGTTTGTATTTTTGTGGTTTTCCCTGGATCATTGTGGACTCCGATTTTCATTCTTTCTTTAAATGTTCCGAGAAGGTTGGATGAGCATGTTTTGTGATGTGGAAAAGTCCTCCTGAGGTCAGATTTAACCTACAAAGGGCCAGTGCTATGTTAGGTACTGGGGGTTGACGGTGACACAGTTTCCCCACGTGGAGCCACATTCCAGTGAAAAATTCGAGTCTATCTGCAGAGACAACTTCTCTACCACAGTGCACTTGGGCTTCATCACTTAGGCCACATATGAACACCTTAGTGTCCAGGGGAGAAATGGAATCACCATAGCACCTGCCCTTACTTTGTGGAAGGGGAGAGACTGACCATAAAGAAGTAAACCAAGTTAAATAGTGACAGTTGTAAGGGCCGGGCTGACATGAGACGGTGACGTAATAACTCGTAATCCTGTGGACTCGACCTGTTCACTTAACAGTGCTTCTTGGAATGTTTCCATGTCAGCACATGCAGTGCTCGATGCTAGACATTTTTTGTAACAAATCTGGTTTGTCCTTAGATGAAGGCAGTGTAATTTCCTTATTGGTGAGAAATCATTTCCTCCTCGATGGACACAGAATTGTCCTTGGTCCTTTGTCATCTTTTGAATAATGCTGCCATGAGAACCTTTGGGTTTAGACACTTTTTTGTTTACCTGTGTGAGGATGACATGCTCAGGATAAACTCCCAGAAGAGAAATACTGGCAGTGAAGTGTTTTCTGGTCTAATATTTTGAGGGAGGTGGGAGCGGTCTGCATTCACCCTGGTGGTGTGGGAGGGTGCCTGCTCCCCTCTGCCTTTTACCACTGGGCTTTGGCCTTTGTCAGTCTGATGGGTGAAAGACAACAGTGAATTTCTTACATTTGCATTTTTACTCTTATGAGTGAGGTTGAACACTCTCTCATTCATTTTTTCTTAGATACGAACCAGTGCTTATTAATAATGTAATGATAAAAACTACCATTTATTGAGCATGCCAGGCACTGTGCCAAGTACATTATCATCATTGTGTCACTTTAGCCTCACATCAGAGCTTTTTTCAATTTGGAAATGTTTTTCCTTCCTTCCATTCTCCGTTAAGATATGTCAGTATCATACGAGACAGCAATGAACCTCCGCAACGCTCTCCTCTTGTTCGTGAAAGTCTTTCCAGCTCCAAGGCACCTTTGTGTCAGCCAGTGTCCTCCATCACTTATTGGTGTCAGAGTTTGGGGGTGCCTCCATGGTCTCTCTACACACACCTGATGGGGTGATATGGAAGCAGTAAGCACAAAGTGCTGAGTTTAGTAATGTTGTTAGGTCAGCCAGCAGCTCACATCCAGCAGCTCGCTCTCTGTCCATCTGCCTTCCCTGCCCGCCTCCTCTCCTCATTCAGCATTTACTGTGTGATCCCACACCCTGGGCCATGCTCCGGTGTTACAGAGGTGGGTCAAATGAGGTCCCTGTGTTGGAGGATTTTGTGCACACTGCTCTCTTTCAGCCCCAGAGGTGGTGTCTCCTATGAATGTTTCTTTTCTCTGTGGCTTAGGGGTGACTCATAGTTGAGTTTGGCACATGGATGGCAGATGGAGTGTCGTAGGCCCACACTCCATGAGGTAGTGGTATGAGGCTGTTGATTTGGTTCTGAAGTCTGCTTCTTCGTCTTATGTTGTCAAGAAATGGAAGCCTCCCTCTGGCTCTCTTGCTCAGAGTGGATTCTTGCAAGTCCTTCGGAGAGGTCTGTCTTTCCATCAGCTGGTCCAGAGAGGAAGTCTGTTTCTGGACTTGATTCCTTGCTTACCATTCCCTCTCCCCCCGACCTCCCTCCCAGTGGACAAAGCCCTGCTGTCTGTCAACATGTGGAAAATCCCACCTTTCCTGTGGTTCTATGAGGCCCCAAGGGAATTTCTCAAAAGGAACTTTGACCAAGGTGCCAATGAAAGGGCAGCTAACTCCTGTTCTGCCAACTTCCCCACCTTTCCTGTCGCCCATGACTAAATAATTGCATTTCCTGAAGGAAAACAAAGGAGCAAAGCAAAGACTTGAGGCAGCAGGAGGCAGCTGGCCCAACTTGGGCAGTGCTCAGCCCCCAGGCGTTTTCCTTGGCCCAAACACCCTGTTTTAATTTTCAACATCTCGGGGACAAAATGGCAGCAACTGGAATTTGTTGAGAACTCACTTTGCACAGCAACCATGCTGAACACTTGACATACATACAGGATTATGGAGTGCTGATGGAAGGCTCTCAGACAGGCGAATGAGGTACCCTTCAGCCCATTTTATGAGGATATTGAGGCCAAGAGAAGTTAAATATCTAGTCTGCAGCAACCCACCTTCTCAGGTGTGGCACCAGGGTTTGAGGTTCACCTATCACTACTGGATATAGCCTTCTTTCTTTTCTTTTCTTTTTTTTCTTTTCTTTTTCTTTCTTTCTTTCTTTCTTTTTTTTTTTTTTTTTTTTTTTTTTTTTTTTTTTTTTTTTTTTTTTTTTTTTTTTTTTTTTTTTTTTTTTTTTTTTTTAATAATTGTGCTCTTGAAAGCTGGGAAAAGGTAAAAATCTTTCCTTCCCCAACCTGACTTATAACCAAAAAATTATTTAGATTGTTTTATTGTGGTAAAGTATACATCATATAAACTTCAGCATTTTAAGTATGCACTTCTGTGGCAGTAAGTACATTCGCATTGTTGTGTGACTGTCACCACCATCCGTCTGTGAAGCTCTTCATCTTGTAAAGCTGAAATTCTCATTAAATAATAAATCCCTGTTTCCTCCTCCTCCTCCTGGCCTCTGTTAACCTCTGTTCTATTTTCTGCATCTATGAATTTAACTGCTCTAGTTACCTTATAAGTGAAATCGTAGAATATTTGTCCTTTTGTTTCTGGCTTATTTCACTCAGCATAATGTCCTCAAGGTTCATCCATATCGTGTAGTGTGTGTCAGAATTTCTTTCCTTTTTTAAGGCTGAGTACTATTCCAATGTGTGTATATACCACATTTGGTTTATTCATTCAGCTTCCACTTGTTGGCTATTGCGAGTATTATTGCTGTGAACATGGGTGTTCAAGTCCCTGTTGTGCATTACTCAGAAGTGGAATTACTGGATCAAATGACAAACTGCCATATTGTTTCCATAGTAGCTGCATCATTTTACATTCCTACCAGCAATGCACAGGGTTCTGCTTTTTTTCCCCCCATTTCCTTGCCAACACTTGTTATTTTTATTTTTATTATTTATTTATTTATTTGTTTGTTTGATAATATCCATCCCAATGGGTGTGACATAATATTTCATTTTGGTTTTGATTTGCGTTTTCCTGGTGGCCAGTGACATTGAGCATCTTTTCATGTGCTTTTTTTTTTTTTTTTTTACCATTCTTATTATCCTCTTTGGAGAAATGTCTGTTCAAATCCTTTGCCCATTTTAAAATTTCGCCTTATGATTTTAATCCTTGTTCAACTTTCAAGCACTGACCCTGGCCTAAGTACTACACAACTTCGTGATTTTCATTTTTGCACTTCCATTTATTGTTACCCTTAAAAAATACACATGGACTTCTTTAAATTATGAAAGTAACTCATGTTTATTATAGAGAAATTTGAGAATACTGAAAACCGGAAAAAAATTGTCTTAGTTTGATATTAAATAGTAAGCATCGTTAACTCTGGCTACAATTTTTTTCCATAGAGTTCCATCCTCAACTTTGTTTACTAGTTTACTTTATTAAAATCTGACTACAGATATCTTATATCCTGTTCCTTAACTATTTTTTAAATTTTGGAATGATTTTACAGTGAGAAAAAAGTGGCAGAGAGAGGGAGTCTAGAGAGTTCCCACATGTCCCTTTGCCCAGTTTTCTCTAATGTTTACAGCGAACGTTACCATTGTCAAAACTGAGAAACCAGCATTGGTACGTGATTAGTAACTTAACCCTGGACTTTTTTTTTTTTTTTTTGGCATTCATATGTTTTTCCAGCAATGTCCTTCTACTGGTCTTGGATCTGTCTCAGGACCCCACATTGTACTTAGTTGTTCTGTCCCCTTGGGCTTCTCAGGTCTGTGACAGTTGCTCAGTCTTGTCTTTCATGACTGTGACAGTTATGAAGACTACATCTCAGGTAGTTTGTAGAATGTTTCCCAATTTGTGTGGGTCTGGTATTTTTGTCACGATTGGACCGGAATTCTGGGTAGCCCGAGTTGGTGGGTGTTTGGGAAGACTTTCGAAGAAGTGAAGCTCTCCTTTGTAATGTATCAGGGTGGATGCTCTCAACATGGCTTGGTGGTGATTTTAGCCTCACTCACTCACCAGCGTGGTGTCTTCTAAACTTCTCCTTTGTACAATTGCCCATCTCCCTCCCCACACACTCTATTCTTTGGGAATAAATTTTTTAAAAAGTTCAGCTCACAGGAAAGGAAGGGAGGATTAAACTATTTTGACCTTGTGATAAACCATAAGAACTTTTACATATCGTTGCATCTCTTCAGGAACATCATGTCATTGTTTACATTAAAATTCAACCAAAGGGAATTTGATATTTGCTTGAAAAGTTGCCTTTTGCATGTCTTTTTCTTCGTGTCTAGTTTTTCCCTTACATTCACATTTTCACAGAATTGTGTGCAGAGTGAGCCCTCACGAAAAGCATTTCTGAGGTCACTGTAGGATTCCCAGCTCTCGAGCCCTGATTCCAGCGGACTGCTTTGTCGGCAAGGGCTCCTTGAGGTGGGGAATCTCTGGCTGGTTTGGTCTTAACTAGTGTTGGATGGATGAATGAAACTCCTCCCTTTTCATTCGCAGACATATCATCGGCAAACAGAATGTTCTAGTTTTGGAAGCTTTCTTATGACATTTCCAGGCCCTGGGGAGGCTGGGTCAAAAGCGTGAGTGTTTTAACAGTGCAGTCTGTGCTAATTTCCAGTGACCCCCTTTCTGAGTGCTTAGTCATCTCTTATCTGGGAATTAGGTTCTAAGGTCATCACATAAGTTGAACATTTCTGTCTGTGGTCCAAATACCCCTTGACAAAGAGCCCCTTGGACCTTCTATGAGGGCCACTGGAATGGCATTCCTCAGTGTGGGGCTCACAGGCCACCCCCCCCCCCCGCCATGAGTTTGACAGTGGTGGGCAGCAGGTGAGCAACCCCTAGGGCTGGTAGCAGGTTGCCTCTTGGGGCCATTTCTGTCCCCCACCTCTGCCCTTGGCCCCTTGGCATATGAACTGAGTTTTCATACACTGAGTGTGCTGGTCAGCCTGGCAGGGGCAGAATGAAGACTGAGTTGGGCCTTCAGGAGGCAGAGTGGTGGGAAGCACTGCAGGTTGGAAGCATGTATGTGGACCCAGTTTTCTCCTTCAGTGGGAATGCAAATAGATTTCATAAGGTTAATATTTGTGGCTGCAGCACCTTGGGACCCCCTGGAGAGGGGCTTTCCCCACAGCTGTGCACAGCCTCCCCGCAGACATCCTGCTCACTAGACATTCTGACTGGGGCTACATAATTTGCATTTCTAACAAATTCCCAGCTGACTTTGATGCTGCTGTTGCAGGGACTCTGCTTAGAGAAGCAAGCTTCTAGAGCTGCACTGACCTGTATGGAGCTACTAGCCACATGTGGTTATTTAATCTAAATTAACTAAAATTAAATAAAATTAAAAGTTCAGTTCCTTGATCACACTAACCGTATTTCAGGTGCTCTGTGGCCACATATGGCTGGTGTCTGCTTCATTGGGCAGCCCAGCTCTAGACCATTTTTATCATCATAGAAAGTTCTGGGCAGGCAGTGCTGAGATTTGAATAGTACTGGTTGTATGAGTTTGGCAAATTATTTAATTCCACTGTGCCTTAGTTTCCTAATCTGTAAACGAGAGAGAGAGAACGGTTCCTATCTCCTAGGGTTTGTGTGAGGATTCAGAGGTTTAAGATGCGAAAAGTGCTTGGGTGGTGCTGGCTTGTGGCTGGATGTTTGTTATTGCCGTGATTGTTGTAAGGAGGTGGGGTGTGAAGGAGTGTGAGGGAGTGGCGGAGGTGTTTGTCCAGCCTCAGAGTGGAGGTGGGTTCCCTGGGGCTGCCTGGGCTGTGGTGATGGCACTGTGTGGACCAAGCAGGATTGTTTAGCGATGTCTGCCATGGAAGAGGGAGGCCTGTTTGTGGCCACAGGGGCGGATTGTTTTTGCCATCCTTCCCTAAAAAGACTGCCTTGGTTCCTGACCCACAGTCGCAGGTTGAGGGTGTTGGGAAGGGAGCCTGAGGTGTGGGTTTGTGTGCAGTTTGCCGGGAGTGCATAGGGGTCAGCACCTGTGGAAGTGATGGTGACCGGGAGAGCTGGGCCGCAGGCACAGCCTCAGCCAGCTGCATGGGGAGCTCCCTTGATGGTCCTACAGAGCTGTCCTGAATGGAAGCCAGAGGGCCTGGCACTCTGACCAGACATTGAAAGCTGGGTGTGACCTCGGCTGAGGCGCTCTCTTTATTTGGTGACAAGTTCTGGACAGGGAACACGGTGAATTGGGAGCTGCTGGTTCCCTACTCTCCAGCAGCCAGGGAATGGGTATTCCTTTCTGGCTTGGCTCAGGGGTGCAGCACAGATCCATCCCCACAGAATGGGGAGTGAGGGATGGGCGTGGGTAGGAATGTAGGGGAGTGAGGTCTCAGCACAGGAACCCAGAGAAGCTTGGCTCCCACCTTTACCTGGGGGCTCAGCTACTCCACTGTCAAGTGGGACTTTTGGAGCAAGTGGGCTCGTGTATCCTGGTGTATCATGCCCCTGGCTCCAAGTTTGCTCAGCTGGTCCCCAGGCAACTGAACTGGCTCCCAGCCCCCAATCTCTTTATTCCTGGATGTTGGAAAGTTTCTTGGCCTTGTCTCTGCCTGAAAGTTCTGG
The DNA here is from genome assembly GCA_004027375.1 of Macroglossus sobrinus. NCBI lineage: Eukaryota > Metazoa > Chordata > Mammalia > Chiroptera > Pteropodidae > Macroglossus > Macroglossus sobrinus. The sequence continues at coordinate 202,339 of PVKZ01002550.1, read as the reverse complement.
GTTTCCGAGGGGACTCTGACCTCTCCCTTGATTCTAGATGAGCTCTACTGGGCCACTGGCTTGTCCAGACACTCCCCTAACCCCTACCATTGCCTCATCTTGTAGCACCAGCCCCCACCACTCCTCTCCCTGCATCCTGTTCTTCCTGGCCACCCAGGGGCTGGGTCAGAAAGGAGTCTCGGCCATCCTGCTGCTTCTCCATCTGGCCATTCCCACCCAGTCCTCTAGAGGCTCTTTGTTGCTCCCAGCATCCATCCGGGATGCCCTTGGTGCCAGCCTGGTAGTAGGGATGGGCATAGGGAAGCATTTTGCATGTGAAAGTCTCTGACATTGGAGAGGCTGTTACACTAGAGGTCAGAAAGCTAGAGGTGGGGACCCTGGGATGGCCAGGAGTCCCACTTGGTCTTCTCCAGAGGCAGCTGCTGCCTCCTTCTGGGTGGACGTGTTGAGGAAACTGGGCCATTTTCTGTCCACAGCCTGGCCAGGCTTCCTTCCTTGGCCACGCACAGCCTCTGACCAATCTGACATCGCTGGAACATAGCAGTTTTCTCTGACCACACCAGCATCCCACCCCCATCCCCAGACCTCTTTCTCTTGTTCTGCTGGACACTTCGCTCTGCAGCCACAAGGGACTAGATCACATATCCCTAACCACCACCCAAATCCCACCCCTCCCTACTATTCATGCCATTCCCCGAGAGGCAGTCATATGTGCTGGTTACAGGCAGACACAGCAGCACACACTCGTGAAGGTCTCTGCGATGTGGTCAGATGACTGACTGACTTGAGTGTTGGTTCAGACCCAGGCTCTGCTGACACCCAGCTCTGACCTTGAGTAGTGACCCCCGCCCCAACCCCTTCCCCTCATTGCCTGTTCTGAATCCTGTGGATTGGTAATGCAGACTGTGTAAGGGGTCAAATGTAGTGAGGGGTTAGGTAACATTATTGCCTGGATGACACCCAAGGCAGCCTGGTACACAGTAGGTGCTCAAATAAGGTTGGGTCTTTTCCCCTCCCACTCTTTGGCCCTCAGTAACCTGCCCTTGGTTTGAACCCCTGTGACATTTTATATCTGCAAAAGTTATCTGGTCACGTGATATCATTTTCTGTCTATAGTGTGCATGTCCTACATGCCACATTCATAGCCATTCCTAAAGGGTGGAGATCAGCTTTGAGCATTAAGGTGTCACTTCCTCCTCAAACCCAGATCTCTTGTTCTTGAATTGTGCTCACTTAATAGCTGTTGGTGGGGTCTTTTTGTGGAATAAGGTGGTAGCTGATGGGAGCAGCCAAACCCTCCACTGCTGAAACCCCTGGAGGTTGACAGATCTGGGATTTCTTTTCTTTTTTTTTTTTCAGCATCAGCCTCCGAGAGTTGAAGACCATCTTGCCCCTGGTCAACTTCAAAGTAGGCAGTGCCAAGTTTCTCAAAGATAAGTTTGTGGTGAGTCTCATAGCTCAGTCTGGTGATTTTCTGATCTCAGGTCTACTTGTGCTTCTCACGTGAAGCTACTTTGTGCCTCTGAGCTCTGTCACCTGGAACCCAAGAAAGTTCTTTACCTTGAGATGCATCTGTTTTAGTCCAGACAGAGGGATCATGTGAAGATCCGAGGACCATGATCTCAGTCCTAGCAGAGGACATCATCCACGAAGACCACATTTACAGGGCTGCCTGACCTGAACTGTTTCCAGCAGTCCAGCTCTCCCTTTCCTTCAGCTCCCGCAGCCTGTTTTTCTAGTAATATGAGCAAATGTGTTAGTTTGGGAAAATATTTTGAAAGATTCCTCATGTGGGATTCTATGGATGTGGCTTTTCCTGATAATGTAGTTGTCAGAGTAGGCTCTTCACTGCCCTTCCCTTTGCTTCCCACCCATCCTTTTTCCATCCATCATTAAATTGTTTCCGTTTCTGTATAATTAAGCTCTTGGTGGACCTGGGGCATGTAAAGGCACTCCAGGAGCGATGAGGCAGAGTAAGCCGGGTGGGGATTTTCTGAGTGGTGTAAGGATGGAGATGATGTAGATGCCAACTCTTGTCAAGGAACCCAACAGCACTCCATCTCAATAACCCTCGTTAGAGGACTCACCTGACCATGTCGGCAGCAGCCCCAGTCACAGGATTCCTCAGCTGAAAAAAGCTCATTTATGTTTGTACCAATGAGCTTCTGGAAGAGTTAATCCACTTTATTATTTATCAAGCCATAATTTGACCTGACCTCATCATTTCAACTAATTCAAAAAGGCAAAAACAGAGAAGGGTGGAGATTGAAAGAAGAGAAGAGAGATGGGAGACACATTTACTATTGATTACCACTTAATTGGAATTTTGACCTTTATCAAGCCTTTACTGAGCAGATGTTAGGTAGAAGTTATCTGGCTCAGTTTCAGGGAAGTTGTAGGAGGTTAGTGATGGTTTTCCCATTTTACAGATGGAGAAACTGAGGGTGTGACAAGGTCAAGTAAATTGCCCAAAGCCATTAAACAATTCAGGGGACAAGCCTTGACTGGAGTAGAGCTCTGTCTAATCTAAAGGTTCGGTTAGTTTTCTTATGCTTAAAAAAATTACCTGTATGTATATACCCTCTAAATATGTCTATAGATGAAAGTGTTTTCGAGCCCCTGCCTCCCACAAAGGAGGGATTCTCATTATGGCTCTGGGAACATTGGTCCAGACTCTTCCCTTTTGAAGGTCAATGACGGGTTGTACCTGGTGGAGTCCCTCGTGGGTATATTCTCCAGGCAGATAAATGGAGAAACTTGTGGGCAGTTTGTGTTTAGGGGAATACCAGTTAGATTTTAGGCGATGTTGTAAAAAAGCTATACTATTTCTGTAAGTAATGAGGCGTTCTTGTGGTGGACACCAAAGATCGTGTGGTCACTTTTTTTTTTCTGTATTTACAGGAAATAGGTGCACACAAAGATGAACTCAGCTTTGAACAGTTCCATCTCCTCTATAAAAAGCTTATGTTTGAACAACAAAAATCGGTAAGATGATTCTTGAATGAATGATCAAATGATCATTCATTTTTGTTTCTTGTGTTTCAAAGTCCAGCATGACCCTAACAAAACCAGTCTCTTCTCTAGGCATGGAAATATAAAGTGGGAATGACGGTGACATTCCATTTTCATCTGTCAGGTTGGCAAAAATTTTTAAGCGTGATGGAACCATGGGAAGAATGTGGGGAACTGGGCTTGCATGTCTTCCTGGTTGGGAATGTGAATGGCTGTAAGGTTACAGAACTTTAATCTGAGTCTATTAAAGTAAAAACTTCAACTAACTCTGTTATCTCATTCTGGAAGGAAATTTTTTGAATTATTAATAGTAACCATCTCTGGGTTGAGGGAGTATGTGTGTGTGCCTTCTTTTTATACTTTTATTGATTTTTTTATGGGAATGTATTCATAATATGCTTTTTAAAAATTAAATTAGAATTAAGTTTTAAGATAATATGCTATTTTAAATTTAAAATACATGTTGGCCTGACAGTGGTATTTTGGGGACTCTGTTTTAGAGAAATGAAAGCTCTGGAACCTAAGCGTATATTACCAGATTTTTTATTGTAGCATTACTTATACTGGCAAAACACCTGGGTGCCATCCAAATGCCTCTCATTGGAGGAATCGCTGGGTAAATTATGATCCATTTATATACTACACAACATTATGCAGCTGATTAAGAATTCCAAGTCAGTTGTGTTTCTGTTGATTTGGAAGAATGTTCATGATATTTTGTGAGGAAAGCCATTCACTGTAGGAGCTAGGTTTGATTTTTTGTGAAAATAAAACAATACAATATCCTCGTTTATATTGTTTGTATGTTTTATTATAAACAGGAGGAAAGTTGGGAAGAACGCATGCCTCATATTTAGTGTTGATTTTGAGAGTATCCTGGAGGGGTTTGGGAAGATGGGCAAGAGAGATGATTGCATTTTTCTTTGTACACCTTAATTTTCTTTGACTTATTCCAAGTAGTTCCATTACTTTTGCAAAAAAAAAAAAAAAAGTCTTATAAAGCATAAAGCTTAAAAAGTAGGACATTTGGTGCAGTCAGGGAGCACAGTGCCTGCTGGGGGGCGTGCACGCCATAAACAGGAGTGGCCACTGTTACTGTGGGGAAAGGGCTTTGCAGGTGGCCCAGCTGAGAGGGAGCAGAGAGTACGTGGGGCTTGGAGACAGATGGATCATCTGCTTTCTCCAATCAGCTGTGTGATCTTAGGCCAGCACTGACTACTCCTAGCCTCAGTCTTTTCATCTCTTTAATGGAGGTGGTGATTCCTCTCCGCACCCTGCGCCCTGGGCTCTGGGGAGGATTGAATGAGGGACTTGGGGTTAAGAGTGTAGGCATTTTTGAGTAATGTGTGTGCAAGTCACTAGAAGACTGTTATAATTGCTTTCTGCATGCGCGCCTGCCGGCTAGCCGCAGGATGAGGCCTCATGATAGGTAACTACAGGCCATGGGAGTTTGGATGTATCTGAGGTAGAGAAATGGGGGGAGCATTTCTTATCTGCCTAGATTGGAGAAAATACATTATTTTATAGAGTAAAAAGTTCAATTACAGTACGTTCACTTTTTCACATGTTTATGTATATAATTAGTTCTCAGTTTGCCAAATAGAGTAGAAAGATTATAGGCTTTGAAAGTTGAAGGCCTGGGTTCCAGCTCCAACTTGACCTCTAACTGACCAAACGATTTTTGGGAAAGCCATCTTTTTCCTCCTTACTCAGCCTCCCCTATGAAATGAAGGTATTAGATCAGGTTATTAGTTATAAAACTTCTAAAACTGTATTATTCCCCTTCCCCCTTTTATATGAAACCTTAATAAAAATAAACGTGCTTCATAAAGGCTGATTGGAACACTTTTAGGTTAAAATCTCTAACTTTTATTTATAGTCAGGTCCTTGAAAACAATGAAAATGTTTAGATGGCAGTGTACTTCTGAAATCCAGAATAATGACAATTGCTGTCATATGCAATTGACCAGGATTGAGAAAAGCTTGATGTACTCAAGATACGTGGTTTCAGATAACAGTTTTTATGATAGGTTGCCTTGAAATTTCAGGACACCGTATCATCAGACAGAAGGCAGGCAAAACTTGTGAATAAGGTGTGCACAAAAGCTGTTTCACCTGTCATCACAGGTTAACCCACTGATGGTCTCCTTTGTGATAAAATTTTACAATCAGATATATTTCAGCCTTCACTTTTCATTATGGTTCTTTTTAAGGCGAATGTGTGCATGTTTGAGAGGAAAAACGGAGAGAAAGAAATTTGAGTCAGATTTCTGCAGAATTCCTGGTTCCTCTGGGAGTACCTCACATTGTCCAGTTTGGGGGAGAAAATGTGCATACCAGAGGTTACCCTTGGTAACCAGAATGCCAGAGTCAGCCTACATTTGATTGTACGTGGCCTAATGGTTTTAAATGTTCTCTGAATGAATCACCTTACATTTAAAACTTGGGAAGTTTCATATTAAGATCCAGATTTTTTGCTTCTCTTGAAAAAAATTGAGATATGGCTATCTTTGGGTCCTGAGTTCCCTATGGCAACATCCAGGTAGGAAGGAAGGATGCATTCTCTGGTTTGCCCCAGCTCCTACTTTCTGCCCAACTTTTTACTGATTTATGTTGTCTACCAAGCCCTAAAGACTTTTTGGGTTGGCAACCTCTGATCTCCACCATTGGAGGGTACAACTTTTCCATTTGCATGTGTATTAATTCAGTGACTTGGAATTTGAATTACAAAGCCTCACACTCTATAGATAGTTACTGGCCATCTTGAGAAAACTCACTGCTCTTATCCAGGTAAATGAGACCCTCCCAACTGTTAGCATAGCATTTACTTGCTGAGCTCTCTGAGAAAGGCATTATTTGTATGCTCTTGGGCGCTCACTTGCATTTCTTGGACTCCTTGGGGAGGTAGGGCTGTTTTTGGTTATTGATGACCCCCAGGTCTAAATCTAGGGAGTGGGTTCCTGTTCTTTGGTAGCTATAGGTTTCCAACTTGAGGTTGCCAGTTCCTCTTTGTGTCTAACTACCTGCGTATGTTGCTGCTCTCAAGCCTTAGAGCTTTCAAAAGTTTGACTGCAGCAGAAAGATAAGAAATGTAATTCCACGTGCGTCCCCCTGGTGACGGCACATACCTCTAACCAGGCTGTAATAATGATGTTATGAATGCAGGTCAGAGCTAACATTTCTTAAGTGGGAACTCTATGCTGGGTGCTGTACTGAGTGTCTCACACCCCGTGAAAAAGGTACTGTTTTTACAGAGGAAGAAACTGAGACTCAGGTAACCTGCTGGAGCTAGTAAGCTGCGGAGGGTTTGAGTTATCCTTTGCCCACCCGCAATGCCCAGCCACTGCATTTAATTTGTAAAACTTTGGTATTAAGGGAAATTTCAAACTTACACAAGCAGAGATCACAGTGTAACAAACTCCATGTAGTCAACATCCAGCTTTAGCAGTAATCAGCTTGTGGCCATCTTGTTGCATCCATGCCCTCACCCATTTCCTCTTCTCGTGTGATTTTGTATAAATCCTCCCTTAAGTATTTTACTCTAATACCCTGAAATATTAAGAATTTGAAATGTAGCAGTGGGAGGTAGGGAAGCTGGTGTGTTCACTGGTGGGGGTGCCAGTTGGGACAACTGTTTTGAAAGCCAGTTGGTGGCATCTGCCAAAGTTCATGGGAAACCGCATGTCCAGGTGCTTTCTAAGCTGGGAATCTACCCAGTAGAAATACTGGAACGAATGGGAAAGTTATATACAAGGGCGTTCTTGAATATACGGGATATAATAGTAGAAAACCAATGATATTCATATTATGGAGTACAAGGTGGTTTTCCAAGTAATGAGGCAGGACTATATTTGAGGTTGTAGAAGAATATATAAAGCTTGAAACAATAGTAAAAAGTTGGGTGATGTGGGTGCAGAATGAAATGATAAGGTAGACTAATGTCTATAAAACAAATTCTACCCAGAAACCTATGAAATTATTAGTAGTAATTTCTTCTCAGGAATAATATTATGAAAGAGCTGAGGAAGACTTTTCTGCCTTTTGCCTCATAGGTTTCTGTTATATTTGAATATTTACAAGTCACATGAATTACAATGAAAATTTTTAACAGGAAAACATCTGTTCAGTTGAATTAATAAGTCACACAATATTACAGTGATAATTTTTAACTTCCCCAAAATCTACTCACTTATATTAAGTGGCTTGACATCTAAAGTTCTTATTTTGTGTGTGTTTTCCTTTTATTTTCTGTTTCAGATTTTTGATGAATTCAAAAAAGATTCCTCCGTGTTCATCTTGGGGTGAGGCTTCTCTTCTGGACTTTTGTTATTTTGGGTGGCTGTGCCAGGCATTGGTGCCCTTGTGGGTCCTCCCAGCCCAGCCAGGTGGCTTCTAGGGGGCCTCCTCTTTGGGCAGGCACTGGGGAGGAGGTGTCCCCTATGGGGGGTGTTGGCCATGCTGGGTCTGTGGGATAGATAAACATGAACAGTAGCAACAGAGTTCGTGGCATTTGGGGGGGTGGCCCAGAAGGTTCTATAGAGAAGTCTACATGTCTGAGGTCTTTCTTTCCTGGAGTACACGTCATAGAACATTACTGGTTAATTCTTTTTTTTTTTTTTTTTTAACACAGATTAAAACAATGTTAGTTGCCAAGTGAGTTGAGGATATTCCTGGGTAAGCAGGTGTAAGTGAATAGTAACCATGATGTTACTAAAAAGTAGTGCTGTAGGACTTGTCAGGTCCTTTCTTGTGGTACTGTTTCTGCACGTGGGGGAGTTAGAAAGTGTTCTGTGCTTCTCAAGCCTATCTGCCTGGGAGAGATCTTTGCCAGGGAGCTGATAGCATCTATAACATGGTTTGCAGCATGCTGACCTGGGCCTGATTTGCAGAACCAGGCTTCAGTGATGTGGACAGTCTGGCAGTGTTCCCGCTGTCTCTTTCTAAAGCAGAAACCCTAAGACTTCAAAGTATATATAAAATGAATCAGATTTTCATGTAGTATTTTTGTGAAAAAAAGTAGTGTTAGGTCATGAGGCTGGTTAGTAAAGAAGGTTAGAAATACACTCATAAAAACAATAGGCTTTTTGACCTGGAGTGTTTAACACGGGGAGAAAACTTAAAGCATGTTTTATCTCCTATATATTAAAAAGGCCTCTCTCCCCAGTCCTCTGTTAGTGCTCAGGGAAAAGCACAAATTTCCCCTGATAGCTTTCCCATAGAATGCACTTTCCCTAGAAACCAGGGTTGCTTGTGCCAGTCCAGTAAGGTCCCAGGTTTTTGATAGACATGATAATCTCCACTGGGCCATCTGTCAGCAAGCTGCTGGCTCAGGTGGGGGCTCCCTTCATTCAGGGGCAAGGATTCCTTGTCTCAAGTGAAAGATTTGTTAAGGATCTCCCAACAGCGGGTCCCTGCTCACTCCATGTCCCCAGCCTTGCATGTTCCAGCTGCTGCTCCCCATCCACCGAGTCTAGAGGGCTTCATGTAGCCCCTGCCTCTGTTTCAGAATGCTCAATGGCCCAGCAATCTCTGGATTATGGCTTCTGGAGACACTCTTTGTTGTGGCCCAGTTACTTCTCTGGCCCCCCTAAATGCTGCCACATCCAGCCGTACCAGAGCATTTTCTGTGCACACATACATCTGCTCTCTCTCTTTCCCCCCCGTTCCCCTTCTTCAGCACCAGAACCACTTGCAGGCAGCTAAGTGCCGATTCCGGGGCTGCCTTCTGAGGCCCCGGCATTATTTTTGTATCTTGTAGGTCAGGCATGTCGTCTAGGTCACCTTTGTTTTCCTGTTGCCCAGCCTGCACCTGGCACTGTGGAGGGACTTGGCAGGGTGTCTGGGTGGCAGGGTGTCTGGATGGCAGGCTGCTTGGCTGGAATTACCTCTGGACTATTGAAATGTGTTCCTCTCTAAACACCGTCTCTTTCCCTGAGGGCAGCAACACCGACCGGCCGGACGCCTCCGCTGTCCACCTGCACGACTTCCAGCGGTTTCTCTTACATGAACAGCAGGTGAGAGACCAGCAGGCTGCGGGGACCTCTGGGGAGCTGCCTGGACAGTTGCTCAGCTTCTTACCACCTGCCACCTGCCTCCACCTGGCCATCTGTTGTCCTGAAACTGTTGCAGTCTCCCTGTCGATGCTGCTTTGGTGTCTTAGACTCTGGAATGAGAACAGCCTCATGTTAGCTCCTTTTCAAGGTGCACAGATTGGGGAAGGGTGAGAGTGAGAGCTGCCCAAGGCAGGTGGTGGCGAGGGCCTGTGGGCGACTGTCCTCACCTGGCTGGCTTCTGCTCTTTCTCCTGGGTCAGTGTAGGTGTCACCCCCCCCCCCCCGGGAGCCTTCCCTAACTGACTAAGGTAGATGACCCTGCCAGATACTCTAGGGGATATAATAGCACAGTTGTCCTTAAACAAATGACACGCGGGAAGCCTCCCACAGTGTTTGCATGCGGGCTCCAAGCTGGTGGCAGAGTGAAAGGAGTTTTGTGCTGGGCAGTGGTTTTCCACTGGGCAGTTCTGCCCCCCAGGGCGATGTCTGGAGACAGTTTTGGTTGCCACAAGTGGAGGGACTGCTAATGGTATGTAGTAGACAGAGGCCAGGGGTGCTGCCCAGTATCCTAAAATGCACAGGTCAGCCCCCCACAGTAAGGAATTACACAACCCCAAAAGTCACTAGTGCCCCAGCTGAGAAGCCGAGTTAGACGGAGATAAACCTGAGATTCTCTTACTAGCTGTGCAACCTTGGAGAGGTAGTTTGACCTTTTCATGTCCCAGTTTTCTCTTTAAATGGGGATGAGAGCCCGCTTCTCAGAAATGTGGGGGTCAGAGAAGATTGTATTGATCCTTGTGTGTATGTATGAGTATGTATCTATGTGCATAGTCACAGATCTAGTTAAAAGTTTTATTTATATCACTGGAGTCTTAGTTACATTATTCTCTTTAATTTTTTGTTTGTTTTCAGTAGACTTTTTTAGAGCAGTTTTAGATTCATAACAATATTCAATTCACTTTTAAAAAAACTTTATATTGCAGAATATTTCAAACATGTGCAAAAGTAGACAGGCTGGTATAATGAACCTCCATGTACCATCACTCAGATTTAAAAATTATGAGTATTTTGCCCATTTTTTTACATCTGTCATCCATCTCCACACCCACGTGTCTTCCTTTCCTTTTCCCTATTCATTTCTTTGCTGTAAAATTTGAAAGAAAACTGTGGACAGTGCATAATTTCACTTGTAATATGTCAGTATGTCTCTTTTATGAAATGCTCTTTTTCTAAACAACATAACCATAACACTCCTATTATACCTTACACAATCAATTCTACTTAATGTCATCCAACACACAGCCTAGGTTCAAATTTCTTTGATTGTAGAGAAAATAATGAACAGAGATGCACACTTTGCACAAGGCCAGCCACACGGAGGGCACAGGGAATGGTGGTAGCTTTTATAAGGTGATAAATGGCAACCAAGGACATGGAGGTGTCGTGCTTTCCCCATGTGGAGGTTGAATACGAATGATGAAGGGAAGGCTTATTTGCTCAGTCTGAGCCACCACCAAAGGGAAGTAAAATGAAGGGAGGTCAATGAATTCTCTTGGGCACCATTATATGCTGGGCACTGTGCTGTCAGTACAGCGAAGCGAGAGAGAGGTGTATGGTTTTTTCTTTTTCACCATGCTCTTCTTTGCACTGCACCGATTTACTCAGTTTTGTAAGGAGCTACTAAAGTGTTAAACAAAAAACTTTCATGGCCAAACGCTTTTCTGAAAGAAAGGGTTTATGGAGCCATATGCCGACCAGGAAAGGACCAGGCCCTGGGCGTGCAGTCTGTAGCACCGGCTGCAGGGCTTGGTGGAGACAAACGTGCAGCTGTCCTGGAGTGGACGGGATCTTTTGTGGGAACAGTGTGGGGAAGAAGGGTGTCAGGTGTTTTTGAAAGAATTTACATTGGCTGTGATTAAAGCGGGGTGGGAGGAGGTGAAGCAGGGCTAGTTCTGGGATAGGTGGAGTCCGTAAGGAGGAAGCATTGCTCCTTGGGATTGGTGGGCGGCAGTCTGGGAAGTTCCTGCATAAGCAAGAAGCGGGGGTGCCTAGTGATCCGAGGTGATGGGTGGTCAGTGGTGCCTGGCGCTTGGTGGTGCCTAGCCATCCTCTTTAGATAATCCTGGAAATAGCCACCTGCAAGTTAATTCAGCATTTCAAAATAACAGTCAGGAGTGTAAGCAGTCTTTTATTGGTTTTGCCCTGTGGTTGTTAACTGATTAACCTCTTTTGTCCCTTCCTTCCGTCCCTTAGTCTGACATCTCAGAATTTTCTCCCTGTCAGAAGTAAAATGGCTCAACTGTTGGGGATAAGTAGCCTTATGTCCTAGAATTTACCACCTAGTGCTGGTTAATTTTATTGCAGGGGAGAATGACAGGCTTTCCCTATCTTGGCCCCAGGGCTGGGCTGCCCTGCGAGATCAAGGATATGGACCAGGAGCTAAGTACGGGAGCTGTTCACATGCAAGACAGCATATGAGCCTCTGAGAGAATGTGCAGTAGGAATGGCAGACATACTGTCAAGGGTGGGGACCCTGAGCCATCAGTTTGGCTGACCCTTAGTGTCCCGTGTGCCCAGTGCTCTGTAGGGTGGTGGCATGAAGCAAAGCTAGTTGTCTAGGGCATTTGGGGTGATGGATGCACATATGTAGAATAATTACTGCAGCAGTTGGTGTGCAAATCAGTGTAAATTTTCCAGAAAGCACTTTGGCAATATGCAATTAAAGTGCAAACTTTTAAAAAAAGGTTTGTATACCTTAAATAATTACCCTCCTAGGAACTTACCCTAAGGAAATAATGGCAGCATTTTTAATAGAAATATAAACTTGGAACCAATCTAAATTTCATTAGGAGACTGGTTAAATATGCCCCAGTTGGCCCTAGGAGAGATGGATGACACTGTAGAAATGGGGTTAAAAGGAAGACCCCGGAACTGATGTGCTGAGTTAGTCTTGGGCTCATTTTTGGGTCAAGTTATTTAATGACTTGAAGCCTCAGTTTCACCACTTATATGATGTGGAGAATAATATTCCAGTACCTCCTGGGAATGCATGAGTTCAAAATGAGCTACTATGTGAAAAAGGTTTAGCACAGAGCCTGACATACAGTCCATGCCCAGTGTTGACTGCCATCACCATTTATTTTTCCTTTCATCGTTATTCTTATCATTTCTATTATTATAGATATCTAGCACAATACCCCACACCAAGATGACTCATTTTTTAACCCCCAGACTATTTGCATTTTAAACTCCTTTAGGCAAAATATTTCTTATTCACAGCTATCTGTACTTATATCAGCTAAGTACAGATGCTTTTTATGCAAAATCTTTGTAGAAGGAAGGAGGAAACTTCTGGCCTCCTGGGGACATCTAGGCCTGCCAAGGCCTTTGCATTAAGTATCCTACAATTTGAGTTTTGTGTTTTAGTATTCAAATGGACTGGCTGTTCCTCAGTTTTCTAGCTATTTTGCGTCTCTTATCTTAGTAGGTTTGTGAGCATTAACAGCAAGGCTGATTGTTGATTTGAACCCGCATGCCAGGGAGGCCATTTCTTTGCCACCTCATTTGTATCTGTCCTTAAGCTCTTCTTTCATACATCCTGGTCTGTCTGAGCCTTCCCATCCAACCATACCCATATCTGGTAGCACATTTGCTTTTATTCTTAAAGGTGGAGGTTTTAGAATATTTGGAACCCAGCAAACATTAGTCAAAGTTGAGTCCACGGGTTCTGTTTCATCCTTTTGCCTAATGAATACTTGGGGTTTTAGGATTTGGAGAGGAAAACAATAAAGTTACTTTATATTATACGTTCTCACGGAAACTGTGCATGGATCTTTTCATGCAGTGGACCAGAAGGCACAGAGAGGGTATGTGACTTGCCCAAGTCACATGGTCTGGCACGACTATTTTGCTAGTCCTCTTTTTTGGTGATTTCTTTTCTCTTTGTTATTCTAAGGAGCACTGGGCTCAGGATCTGAACAAAGTCCGTGAGCGGATGACCAAATTTATCGATGACACGATGAGGGAAACTGCCGAGCCCTTCTTGTTTGTTGATGAGGTGAGTGGGCTCATTGTGACTAGCTGGTTTTCTTCCAGGTAATGTATTATTGCAGCCTTTTCATTTTCTTATCCTCTCTCGACTTTGTTGCCTGGGTGTGGTCCCTGATTTGGCCACTAGAGGGCGTCTGCTGCCCGGGAGCGCATTATAAGCAAACAAATTCAAAGGTTTATGGGGCTGCCTGGTCCCTGCGCTGCTGAAAATGGTTGCATTTGGCCCTGCGTGAGGCAGCAGGGGAGGTGAGACTGAGGGAGAACTGAGAGCTCCTTTCTTCTGTAAGGTTGTTGCCAGAAAGCAGAGTGTTATCCCAGTGTTACTCAGCCTTCTGTCTTTTTAAAACAGGGGTCTGGAATTGGGATAGGAAATTTCCTGTCTTTTAGATGTTGGGATGCTATTAATGTTTTGTCTCTCAAGTTAGGTGGTGGGTTCACAAATGTTCATGGTATTATTATGCCTTAAAACTTATATATGGAAGCATATACTTTCATAGTAACATATGTTAGGATACGCATTAAAAGGGAAAACATTGTAGAGGTCAACAAAATGTGTCAGTACAGCCTGCTGCTATCTGAGTCTCCGCATTGACAACCTTGGTGATGGAGGCCTAGAGACCCTCTGTTAGGTTAATGTATCAGCTGCTATTTCCTCGTGTTGGCACAGGCCAGAAAGGACCGGATACCACCCACCCTTAGCTTCATTGTGATGGTCTCATTTTTGTGTCTGTGACTTCTCTAGTTCCTCACATACCTGTTTTCACGGGAGAACAGCATTTGGGATGAAAAGTATGATGTGGTAGACATACAGGACATGAACAACCCCTTATCGCATTACTGGATCTCCTCATCACATAACACGTGAGTTTTGCTGCCAGCCTGCGATGGATCGCAGATGGAGGGGAATATGGCGGGCATTCCAGTGCCCCATTCTGGCAAAGCATGTGGGAAGTGGGTGTAGTGCAGGGCCATGCTGCTTAGATCGGAATATACACATGCTTCTGGAGGGGGTAGGAGAATGCACCTCTCTTTCCCAGTTGGTGTGGCTATAATCCCTTTTCCTGTGCTCCTAAAAAGCCAGTCAGCAAAGCTGGTTTTCATGGTTTGGGCATCTCATAGTAGCCACAGCAAAGCAATTGAATTAATAATTGAACAGCTATTTACTGAGTGTCTGCCCTGTGCTTCCTGGGTAATGGGAATATAGCAGTGAACACGGCAGGACAGGGCAGCACTGTTCACATGTGCTTGGAGGGGAAAAGGCTTCCTTTGAATCTTAACAGTGGACAGGTTGGTGAGAGGAGAACAGGTGGCCAGGTGAAATAAAGGGTTTTAGACAGAGGAATGGCAAGTGCAAAGGTCAAGGGGCAGGTGGTACTAAGAGGGGTCTATTAAGACGACTGTAGAATTGGTAGTGGTGGGGGAGCATATAAGTGGCAGGAGAGGAGGCCCGCAGGGTTAGCTTGAGTGGAATCTTTAATTGACAGCAAGGGCACTGGGAGCCCCTGATGGCTTTTAAGCCAGAGAGCAGCATCCCCAAATTCACATCTTTAGAAGATTATCCTAATTGCAAAATAATAACAACAAACAAACAGAAAAAAAAGAGAGAGAATAGACTGGAAGAGAAAAATGATGCTGCACTCAAGTTCCGATATTTAGTCTGCCTTATCAGGTGAGAGGGTGAAGGCTTTGGATTGTGGACACCGGGAGAGCTGTAGATTGGTGGTTTCCCAGGTGTCATTCCAGGCCAGAGTTGGCGAGAAGGCCCTTAAGCTTATCTACAGGCATTTTGGAAAGTACAGTCTTTTTCAGCAGCAAATTGATTTTGTAGTTCTCTCTTCCTCACCATGTCCATTGATTTAAGAATGGTGAAGTCTGTCAAACCCAGAAGAGAGTTAAGGAACAAAAACACAAAGGGGACATGGGGAGGAGGAGAGTGCATAAAATATGTATTTTTAAGGATGGTGGACAGTTCATAGCATAGCAAATTCCACCAATAGTTGTTGATCACCTGTTTAGCTCCTGGCTTCTGATATCGAAATGATGGACCTTCTCTGCCCTGTTTAGACTAAGGACCAGTGAACAGCCATGGGAGGATCATTAATATATCATCTGCCATTAATATCACTCTTGACACCCTTTGACCAAGTTTAAAAAAAAAAACGCTTGGTCTTGACTATACACTTGGTTGAGCAGTGAGCAGACAGACTGGTAGATCTCCCCCCACCCCACAGACACATGCTAAGACAGAAACACACCAGCCTCAGCTTGGTCTTGACCACTCACTGCCAAATCCTCAGCAGAGTGTTGGCGTCCCCTACAGGCCAAGAGTATAACTCACTCCCTGGTTGGAGAGCCTGGAGGAGGCTGGTGCTGGGAAACCTTGTGGCTGTTTAGGGACCTCTGCTTATTGTTCACATCCTGTGATTGTGGCCTGAGTCTAAGGTGTGGCCACCTGATTGCATGTGTCTGTCCCAGATCACAACCATTAGTCTTTCTAGACAGGAAGAACTCAGGCCTGGCGGGGGCCTTGGGCTGAGGAGTTCCCCAAAGACCCCTGAGATGCAGGCCCACCTCTTCTCCTTCAGGTACCTCACAGGTGACCAGCTGCGGAGTGAGTCATCCACGGAAGCATACATCCGCTGTCTGCGCATGGGCTGTCGCTGCATTGAGCGTGAGTAGGCTTTTCCTGGTGGAGATAACTCCTACAGCAAATTGAGAGAAGACTTGGAGTTATTGATACTTTAAAAAAAAAAAGAGAGAGAGAGAGACCTGAATAGTGAGGATGGAAGGGACAGCCTGAGAAAGAAACCAGATGCCTGGGGCATCTGGGTAAGGGATATAGCATCAATAACAGGCACATTACTCTAGAAGAATATTGTCCCCAAGACAAGGAGTGGTATTGAGCCTGGCTGGGTGGGAGCAACAAAGCCTTAGGTGGTAGTTTTAGACATCCAGAAAGGGTCCTGATACAATGAGAGGCCTGAGAGGCCAGTAGCAAAGGTGGCTTTACTGTCCTCTGTTCTCCCTTGGTTTCTGTCTGGGCTATTTTTAGAAGGAAAAAAAAAATGTCCTTCGTGGTTTTGCAACTGTCCCAACCATAGATGCCATCCTGACCGTTCTTGTCATAATTGCTCACAGATGCCCCAATATGGGTGATTCCAGGTGCCTGGGTGTGCTGCTTCCTCCTTTCTCCTCTCTCTTACTTCCCGGCCTGGTTCATAGGTGTATTGGGCTGAGAAAAGGCACAAACCACTGACTTAGGCTTCGATTTTATAAAAACATTCATCATGGTATCAAATTTTAATGGCAGTTTTTCTTACAGATTACTGCCTAGTTTACTTTTTTTTTGTCCCTTGGGAAAGAACAAATGTGAAGAAATTAAGTTTGAAATTGTTAGCTCTTGTCACTTTTTGGGGAGGAAGATATAGAGGATGTTCACTTTTTATATAATCCAGTTTTGTTTGAATATTTTACTATGAACCTTTAGGAATAAATTTTCACATTTCTGTGTATTTTCATTAGCAGAAAAAGCAAGCCAAGGTTTAGACAAGTTAAATCAGAAAATAAAACTCAATATAAATGTTTTTAGAAAAGAAACATTTAAAATAGTTTCTTTTGGACAAACGCATTGCACTACTAAGGGACTTTTAATTAAACAACCAGAACACTCCCATAACCACACAGGTAGCACATGTCCTCATGTTGGTGGCTCCTGAGAGTAATTATTGAGTTTGGCCTCCATGTGCGAGTAACTGAGCTGGCATGGAGGTCAGGGCTGATCTCACGGCTGGCCCGGCAGTGTGTACACCATCAGTGCCTTGCAAGGTGGAGAGTGATGGACAGACAGGTAGTGAGGCTGCATGTTTCTCCCTCCAGTGGACTGCTGGGATGGACCCGATGGGAAGCCCATCATCTACCATGGCTGGACACGGACCACCAAGATCAAGTTTGATGACGTTGTGCAGGCCATCAAAGACCATGCCTTTGTCACCTCAAGGTTGGTTGTCTGATTTCCAGTGGTTCACTTTTAAGGGGAAGCTAAGGTTGAGTAGGGAGCAGACAGACGGGCAGATCTCCCCTGACCCCAGACACATGCTGAGACACAAACACACCAGCCTCAGGTTGCTCTTGACACTCACTGCCAAGTCCTCAGCAGAGTGTTGGCGCCCCCTACAGGGCAAGAGCACATAACTCACTCCCTGGTTGAAGAGCCTGGAGGAGGCCAGTGCTCGGAAACCTTGTGACCTCTGTTCCCCTTTACCATGCCGACCTGCCCCTCTGCGAGGCAGGTGCAGATAGAGTCCCCAGCTGCTTGCTCTGCGAGGCAGGCGCAGATGGGGTCTCCAGCTGCTCACTCTGTGAGGCAGGGATAGATGGGGTGCCTGCACCCCCCTTGCTGAGCCAGCCACCCTGCTGCCTGCAGCTTCCCTGTGATCCTGTCCATTGAGGAGCACTGTGGCGTGGAGCAGCAGCGCTACATGGCCAGAGTGTTCAAGGAGGTGTTTGGCGACTTGCTGCTTGTAAAGCCCACAGAGGCCAGTGCCGACCAGCTGCCCTCGCCCACCCAGCTGCGGGAGAAGATCATCATCAAGGTAGGTGGCCTCGGGCTGCTGTCATTCATTTAGGAGAGCTACCGGCTCATGGCAGGGCTCCAGGGCCCACTGCCCAGGTTCACACCACTCTCCTCACTAATCCATGACAAGGTCTTTCATCCTCTTGGTGCCTGCATGTCCTTGCAGTCTTGGGAGGGTGGAATGGGGGATTATAATAGAATCCACGTGGATAGTGTGCTATGTGAGCATAGTGTGAAAGAGTGTAAGTGCTTAGAACTGTTCCATAGCGGGTGCCACGTAAGTACTAACTCATAATCGTTCGTTCATTCTTTTCGTAAACCTTCACCGTGCACCTGAGTCCCATGCAAAGTGCTGGGGTGTTCCACTGACCCAGGCACTGTTCTTGCCCTCAGGAGCTTCCAGTCCAGAGTGGGAGATGGACTGGAGGTGGACAGCTGCTCAAAAAGGCTGTGTGCACTCATAAGATGGCATGCCACGTGCTGTGGGGAGAGATGAGTGATTGCTGTGCCCAGGAGTGCCAGGGATGCCATGGAGAGGGGTGTCGTTTGGGTGTTTGTATTACCAGGATAAAGAGACCAGATATACAGAGGCTTAAAGCCCAGAAGAGTAGATTTCTTTCTCATCTGAGGAAGAGTGTTCTGGGAGCTTTGAGCTCTGGCCCACAAGGTTATCCAGAAACCCAGGGTCCTGTTTTACAGCTTCCCAGGGAAGGAGTTTTTAACTGTGGTTCCACAGACCCCCCAAAGAATCCACAAATAGAACTTAGGAGGGGTAGCGTATGAACTTTGGGAATAAATGTTGCCTCTTTATTTTTATTAACCTATAAGTAAAACTTAACATTTTCTTTCATTATGATATATTGGCAATGAGCCACTTGGGGCTTTTTCAATAGCAGAAATTATGGATATTTTTATATCACATTTACAGTTTTTGCAGATATCTCAGAATGATGTGTTTGTTACCACTTTGAAATTACAGGAGTTATTAGATCTGCCTCTAGATCTTATACAAGATAAAACGCATCTTTAGTATGTTGCAAATATTTTTATTTAATATCTTAATTATATTTCAATAAAATTAGTTTTTCTTATAATTTCATGCATTATAAACATTATTCTGAGAAAGGGATTGTGTTCTTCCCCAGACTTCAGTGGTGAAGCTCCAGCTCATAGAAAGGGGAATGTGAGGGGGTCCAGGGCCAGCAATTTCTGGTAAACAAGTGGCTGTCACTTGTACATGTCCCAGCCTTCCCTGTTCCATGTGAGGACTTAGTCACATGATCACGCCACCTGCAAGGGATCAAGTTTGGCAGCCATTAGTGGAAGTAGTAGGATGGATTTTGTTGACAACTAGCAGGTTGATATGGAAGGATGGATAAGTGTTTACTAGGTAGATTTTGTCATTGGGTCACCAGAATATGCTAAGAACAATCCCTATGTGCCAGGAAGTCACAGTCTAGTGGGGAGACAGACCTATCAACAGAAAAGCACCCAACAATGTGAAGGGCTTTGGCAGAGATCCATTCAGAGGATGGGCATTGATGCCCTCAGGGCTAAAAGCACCAGCAAATCTAGAGGATTTTGCTAAGATCCTAGAGCAGTTTTCTTTGAGATGCCAATGAATGTTTCCAGCCTGTGGAAGGCAGGATAAGTGGTGAAGGAAGCTTGGCCAGAAAGGGCCCATGGCTTCTCAGGCATTTGGTCATTGAGTTTTTAAAGGTCCTCATTGTATTTCTGTGTTTCCAGCTCATTTTTCACTTTCCTCTTTTCCTGTTAGGATGGCTTTCTGTGTGTCCCCAGGGATTTTCAGCTTCTGTTTTAGGATGTGAAGGCCCCTTTTAAAGCACCCATTACCTCACCTGTGGTACTTGTGGCTCACCTCTTTGTATTCAGGGAAAGGGGGTAGAAATAGCATTTGTGACATACATAGTCAGTGTGCCGCACACTGGTATGGGTCTACACATGGTTGTAAGTATTTTCTTATTCAGTCGTATCACCACTCTGCATGACTTACCCAGGCCCCTAGCCCACTTCACAGATGTGGACACTGAAGAGGTTAAGTGACTCAGCGGAGGTTACACAGTTAGTTCCTGCTAAAGAAATAATTCAAAGCTGTTCAACGGATCACTTCTGTCATGCTTTACTGCTTACAGATATCTTATATGCCCATTGGCTTAGAGGATCTTGCAAGGGTGTCATTATTTCCAGTTTATAGAGGAAGTTACTGAGACTGAGGAAGAGGTTGTCATATGGCCAAAGTGACACAGCTAGTAAAGTGATAGTCCTTGTAGTCAAACCCAGGTCTCACTACCAGTCCTGAGTTCCCTTCACCAGGTCACCACAACCTGGGATTTACAAATACTCGTCTAGGTGGGTGGTCAGTACATACCCAGGTGAGTGCGTTGCAGTCATCATCTTAGTCTTAAGATGAGAAGTGCGAGGCTCAGAGAAGTGTAGCCACCTGTTCAGGGTCACACAGCTGATAAAGTAGCAGCAGTGTTGTTTGCCCCCAGGACTTCCTGCTCTGCATTCTCAGCATGCCTTCTGCTACCCTGCACAGCCTGTGCCCACTGGACCGGCTTTGATCCTGCCTTCCCCTCTGTGTGCTGGAGAATGTCAGGCATATGGGTAGTGTTCTAGATTAACCGAATGTTCACTGCACACTTATTATCTGCTGAGCTAGCACAGGAAATTCAGTGGGGAACAAAACAAAGTCTAAGAGAACTTTTAACCATTTGAATGGACCATTTTACGTCTTACAGTCTAGCAGGGAAGACAGAAGACAAACAGATACATAGAAACACTTAGGTCTTGGCATGTGAAGAAAAACTACCATTGACTAGAGAGTGCAGGAATGGTCAGGATAGTGGACTATTTTCACATCAAGGAGATGAGGAAAGCTCCTCTGAGGAGGTGACACTGATCACAGAGCTGAATGTAATGAGAGAGAAACCAGGTGCAGAGACGAGATGGTGCAAAGGCCCTGTGGTGGGACGCTGCAGATGGATGTTTGTTGCCTGGCTGATATGGATGAATGCTTGCTGGCTCAAAGGTCCAAAACCTAAGTCTCAAGGGAGACACTATGTGTGTTTTTCCCCCAGCATAAGAAGCTGGGCCCCCGAGGTGATGTAGATGTCAACATGGAGGACAAGAAAGATGAGCACAAGCAACAGGGTGAACTGTACATGTGGGATTCCATTGACCAGGTGGGTCTTCTCGTATCCCTTTGCAGAGCCTTGCACGTATCTGAGGCCTGCCAGAGGCCTCTGAGAATGTTCCTGTTTTACTCAGATTTTGACCAAGTGAAGTCATCATTATAATGAAACTTTATTTTTCTTTTATATTTTCAATATTTTGTTTTGAAATAATTTTGTATTCAGTATAACATACCACACACACACACAAATTCCCATATACCCTTTACCCAGATTCCCTGAATACTAATATCCTACATAATCAGAGTGTAATTATTGTAACCAGGAAGTTAACATTGGCACAATACTACTAATTCACTGACCTTAGTATCATCAGTTTGTCCACTAATGTCCTTTTTCTGGTCCAGGATCCAATCCATGATGCGACAGTGCATTTAGTTGTCCTAACTCCTTAGTATCTTCCAACCTGGGACAGTTCCACTGGACACCTTAAGTTTTGGGGAGAATAAGTGAGCACTAACACCACTTCTTATATCCCTTAACCTAACATGCAAATCAGTTTGAGTGTGTTTTTACATGTCCTTACATTCTTATATCCTAGCAATAAACATTAAAAATGGTTAAAATGTAAATAAACCACAATTAAGTGTTGAAGATTCTCTAGACAAACTGGCTGAGAAATCCTGAAAATCTCAAAAAATAGATGAAATAGTAAAAGACAGTCATGGGGACACACAAAAAACCAATTCTCTCATTTATAAAAGGCTTCAAATTAAATAAATATGAAATAGAAATTTGATATTAGGTCATATCTACCCTTAGATACACTGAATATAAAAATCTTGAAAATGCCAAAAGAACCCCAAAATAAATTTTTTAAAAGAAATAACTCAAAGGGGATCCAGTTCTATGAAACCACCATAAATATCTATGAAGGTAAAAAAGGCAAGCCCCCAGGGAATGCTGGGGTGATGCCAGGCCGGGGCCCTGGTCCCCAAAGTAGATGAGACAGGGACTTTGGGGGAAGAACTAATGCTGTTTTTGCTTTCTAGAAATGGACTAGGCACTACTGTGCCATTGCTGATGCCAAGCTGTCTTTCAGCGATGACATTGAACAGACTGTGGAAGAGGAGCTACCCCAGGTAGGAAGAGACCTCCTAGACTGCTCCTCTCATCCTGTAGCATCATTTCTGGATATCCTCAGTGCAGGGAACTGCCTCTTTGGGTACCAAGGCCTTCCTGGCTCTCCTCTGATTGGCTGGCTGGCCCAAGGGCTTAACCAATGAGGTTCAAGGGTCTTTCCTGCTCTCTGAAGGGCCTGGTTGGACTGTACTCTCTAGAATGTTCTCTCTGGTCCTGCCCCCTACCCTGGTCCCTGGCTTTTCTTCCTCCTCCCTTCGGGCTATTGGCCATCCTTGATACTTTTATTTTTTGAGTGCAGCCCCTAGGGCCTTATGGCTCTCAGACTTCCTTTGCAATAAGGTTGAAAGCTATACTGAGGACCTCTTACCCCATGTCTTCAGACACTAGGAGGCTACCACAGATGGGGGCTGTCAGGAGTAGGTGGCAGGCAGGGGTGAGCACTGGAAGCTGTCTTCCCAGAGCTCTTGGGTTGAGGGCAAGCTGGGGCCAGCCTCTGTCTCTAGTCCCTGAGTCAACATATGAAGAGGGACCACTCTGGTGATGCTGGAGGTCTGCTCCAGGTTTTCAGAAACCCTCCTCTTTTTGTGGCCCAGGATACACCCCCCACAGAACTGCATTTTGGAGAGAAGTGGTTCCATAAGAAGGTGGAGAAGAGGATAAGTGCCGAGAAGCTGCTGCAGGAATACTGCAACGAGACAGGGGGCAAGGATGGGACCTTCTTGGTGCGGGAGAGTGAGAGGTTCCCCAACGACTACACCTTGTCCTTCTGGTAATGGGCCTCCGCCTGGGGTATGCCTGCCTTCCCCTTGTAGCTGGCCAGATGAGGGGCTGGGTGGCAAATGGTGGGAGCTCAGGCCAGACTTGGTAGGCTTGCACTGGAACCCTAGACTTCATTTAGTGAGCTGTGTGGGTCAAGACTTGGATAGGTGAGATCCAAAAACTTAGTAATCAAATTTAGTGCTATTTCAAAAAATCAAATATTTAAAAAAATCAAAAGTTATAAAGAATAATTTGTGGTGAACAAATTTTAAAAAAAGATAGGATCTGACCCTGCACTTAAGACAATGTGGCCTCACTCACGTACCCCTGTTCTTGGCCTTGGATCAAGTGGTAGGACCCGGGGCAATTCATTCAACCACCTGGGTTCTCGGTTTCCTTGTCTCTAGAGATTCTAAAGGCAGTCTTAGGGAGCTGTCATGAGACAGATCTGTGTCTTCATTCACTCTGTGCCTTCATTCATTAAAAGGTCCTTATCGAGTGCTTGTTCTGCCGTTGGCACTGTGAGTTAGTGACCAGGCAGATGGGTCCCTGTCCTGATGAAGATTAGAGTCTGGTAGGGAAGATGGACAATGAGAATGCAATTATGCAAATGGTACATAATTGTAGTTGTGAAGTGCAATGAGAAAAATGCAAGATGTTATGAAAGTTGGTTAGAGAGGTATCTAAAGTCATGTTGGAGGAGTTGGGGGATGGATGGGGGTGGGAAGACTTCCCGAAAGAAGAGGCTTTAAGGTGAGATCTGAAGGATAAAAATTCTAATAACAACATTCAAATAATTGTGATAGCTAACACATGGTCATCATGTGCCAGGCAGCTCATTCTGTGAATGATGTTGGTTAATCCTCAGGACAATTCTATGAATCAGGTACTATTATTATCCTTGTTATACCACTAAGATAATAATACAGGGGCTCAGAGAGGACAGGTCACGTGTTCAAGGTCACTTGGCTTGTAAGTGGAATAGTCAGGATTTGAACCTAGGCTGTATGGCTCCAGAGTAAGAGTTAGGTAGGTAAAAGATGGCAGTGGGTAGAGGAAGTAGGTAGAATGTTCTGGAATCCGGGCCAAAGGACTAGTCTGTTCTAAAGCCCAGGGCCTGTTCTAGGAGCAGAGGGAGGCCTGTATGGTCACACCTAGTGTCCACCTCTCAGAGTGCCTGGCTGCAATTCTGGCCCTGTCCTGTGTTCTCTGACACCCAGGGTACAGGAAGGGCTAGCGGCCTGGCCTGGGCACTGATGTTGTCCTTCTCCCCGCAGGCGGTCTGGCCGGGTCCAGCACTGCCGCATCCGCTCCACCATGGAGGGCGGGATCATGAAGTACTACCTGACTGACAACCTCATGTTCACCAGCATCTACGCCCTCATCCAGCACTACCGTGAGACGCACCTACGGTGTGCCGAATTCGAGCTCCGGCTCACCGACCCCGTGCCCAACCCCAACCCCCACGAGTCAAAGCCGTAAGTGAGCCCAACTTCTGGGGTGGCAGGTCTCAGGTGGTCCCTACATGGGTTTAGCAGGGTGTAGACACCAGTCAGAAAAACCAGCCTTATAGACATGCTAGGCCCCAAATTTCTTCGTGGCCCCTCAGCTGGGGCCCCTGGGATCTCTTAAAGTTCCCAGGGTGGCCACAGTTTCCAAATACCTGCTCTCCCTTACCTTTGCCCCATTTTCTCTCTCCTCTCCCTTTCTTTCTTTTACTTTATCTTCACAGTTCGGAGCTTCTGCGCCTTGATTTTCAGAGGTTAATTTTGCCTCGGCGGTATCTTTCTTTTTGTTAAAGCTCATTCCTGTTTGTTCTGAAAGCAAATAGGGAAAAAGTAATTGTAAACATTTCCCCTTCACTTTTTACCCAGTAAAGTGAATATCAGTTATGTCTTGCAAATAGTTAACCAGTTTTGCGAACAAAGAAGAAAAGTTTTTAAGCAGGAGGCTGTTAAAATGTACATTTCTGAGAAAGCCATGTAACTTACAGCAACTTTATATTCATTCTACTTCTCTTGTTTATATTCCTGTGATTGCATTTTAAAATTTGCTATTTCACATCTTCAAAAGTAACTAAAAACCAGTTAAACAAACAAACAAAAAAATCTGTCTAAAACCCAATTCCCTGTGTCCTCTGCCTCCAGTTTTCTGAGACACTTTGTAATGACTGTGCCACCTTCTGGTGCTGGCTTTTCAGAGTTGGGCTGATGTGGGGAGATAGGGGTGTAAAGATTAGTTGATTTGTTCTCTTGTGCTCCAAACAGACCCACTATATGAACATTTCACCCAAACCATGTCTTGTTGATCTTTTAAAAAATGCCATCTTCAGAGGCGTTTTGAATGGAAAGCCCATGGTGTAATTTCCACGGAGGTTTCTGGGGCCATATTTCAGGTGCCCTCAAATTGAGCCCACTGTTTTCTCCCCTCTTGGCCGCTTTCCTGGCCCTGTGCTGCAGGTGGTACTATGATGGGCTGAGCCGCGGAGAAGCAGAGGACATGCTGATGAGGGTTCCCCGGGACGGGGCCTTCCTCATCCGGAAGCGAGAAGGTACCGACTCCTACGCCATCACCTTCAGGTAAGTACACGGCCCGAGCCTGCTGCATGCTCTCTCAGAGGAGGCTTAGACAGGCCAGGTGTGGAGAACAAAGGGGGAGCTGCAGCTAAACCTCACAGTGTCCTCTCCCTAGAGGGTCAACAACAACAATAATAACAAAAGCACCCTACACTAATACGTGCTTTCAGTGTGCTGGGCATGGGTCTGTTTTCTTGAGAGTAACATATTAACTTGCTTCATCTTCCAGCAAGTCTATAATCATGGTTGTTATTTTTCAGAGGAACAGGCACGGAAAGGTTAAATAACTTGCTGGAATATGCAGCTAGTAAGTAAGGGAGCTGGGATTTGAACCTAGGCAGCCCTGGCAGCCCACATTGGTGATGTTATAGATCTGATTTTCTCCTGTTTTCATTTGCTGTACAGACCAACCATCTATAGGACTGAGCATGTACACTGAACTTCTGGGTAGATATTCCCAGGAGAGAAGCATCTGCTTTCAGATCCATGTGAAGAGATGAAATTGTTGTCTGGGTGTGCCGTGTAGGAGGTGTCCCTTGGTGGGACCAGGGGCTTCCTGGCAAACCTGAGACCTCAGCATGTGGTGCCCACTGACTTACAGTGACACGGTTCAGGAGGCTGGAAATCACCCCCACACTCTAGCCCTGTTCCTGTTTCCTTCTCTTGCCCAGGGAAGCTTGTTTTGGCTTGACTTTATTTATATTTTCCTAACCATTCATTCATTGAGTACCCTCTAGGTTCCAGACACATTGCAAAGGGCTTACCCTGGGTGACCTGACAGATAGTGGTCCTGACACTCACCAGGAAGCAGCAGCTTTGAACCCCCAGCACTGTGGGTGAGGAAACTGAGGCTCAGAGAGGTTACCTGAAGAAGAAACCAGAACCAAACCCATGCTCTTAACATCTTAGAGCCTCCCTGGCCTAGGGGGCTTTTGTAAAAAGCTTTAAAATAAATTTTTAATTGTATAAATATATTCTCTTTATAAAAAATTAAGAGATTGCAATGAAGGCTAAAGATCCTTGTGGTCCTACTCATTTGTCCTTGACCTGGTAGAAAGTGCAGTTTTCTAACTGGTGTCTTTACTGAGATGAAAAAAAAAATTACATATACATGTGTATGTACCTATGAAAAATATATAGTGCCATTTTGTGTATAGGTAACCTGTTCTATTTTTTAAAAATAGTTTCATTCTGCAACTTGTTTTTCTGTTCAGCAGTATTTTTTTTTAATTTATTAAAATATCACTGAAAATAAGCTACTGAAGCAAAAGTCTTCCTAGCATTTTGTACAGGGCTTTTTGAAGAAATAGCTTAAACAGGATGTGTATTTTACAACCATAAAAAACGTCTCTAAGGTGCAACATTTTAAAAAGATGAGTAGAGTCACTGCTGTTAGACAGTTGTAATAAAAAGATGCTTTTGGCTGTAAAGTTAAGGTCAAAACTTGTTTTCCCCAATGTCTCTATTCTTGCTGATAAAAGCTAATAAGACCCAGGAGTGTTCTGTTTTGGATTTTTCCTGCCTCTTATT
This sequence comes from Macroglossus sobrinus, assembly GCA_004027375.1. Classification (NCBI taxonomy): domain Eukaryota; kingdom Metazoa; phylum Chordata; class Mammalia; order Chiroptera; family Pteropodidae; genus Macroglossus; species Macroglossus sobrinus. The sequence goes on along the minus strand of PVKZ01002550.1, from coordinate 175,489 downwards.
TCAAATAGATGAGGAAATAAAAGACTTGTTTCCTTTTTTGGGGGAAAAAATTTTCACCATTGTACTAGTTGGGTACATCTTCCCAGTGGTAAGATTTAAGGATTTGGATGTTAAATCCCAGAGTTCAAGAGTAGAGATTGGCAAATGTTTTCTGTAAAGAACTGAGTATTTTAGAGGCTGAGTATTTTAGGACTTGCAGGCCAAATGGTCTCTTGCAACTGGTTCTGCAGTCACAGGCAATACATAAATAAATGAATGTGGCTGGGTTTCAATGAAACTTTATTTACAAACTCAGGATGGGCTGGATTTGGCCTGTGAGCCATAGTTTGCTGACCCTAATTTGGACACTAGGATGTTCCCAAAGTCAAGTCCTGTAGTTGGGGAGAAGTGGAAGGGTAAGAAGAGCTGTTGAGTCACTAAGTATTCCTTCTGAGATACAGGTTCTCCTGTATCTGTTTTGAAAAGACCCACATCATTATATTCCATAGGAGCGCTACATCCTGTTTATTATCTGGTCCTCTAAGGATGGATAATAGCCAGTGTCTTACAACTAGGTTCTTTCTAAGAGGCGGGGATTATGTACCAGTTGTCTGGCTGCCAGGATCTCAGCTTGTCAGCCTGGTGTGGTCTTCCTCCTCCAGGGCCAAGGGCAAGGTGAAGCACTGTCGCATCAACCGGGATGGCCGGCACTTTGTGCTGGGGACCTCCGCCTACTTTGAGAGCCTGGTGGAACTCGTCAATTACTATGAGAAGCACGCGCTCTACCGAAAGATGAAACTGCGCTACCCCGTGACCCCCGAACTCCTGGAACGCTACAATATGGTAGGAGATCGACTCACTAGTGATTTGTGGAATATCTTGTTTGAGGTTATAATTCATCTGTTCACTCGTTCAGCAAACCTTTATTGAGTACTTACCACGCATCTAATACTGCTATAGGTCCTGGGGATGCAAAATTGAACAGTGAGCAAAGACTCTACCCTCATGTTGCTTACAGTCTAGTGTGGGGGTGACAGATAATAAATAAGATAAAAAAAATAACAGAGCACATGTCAGTCATTGATAAAAGCTATGGAGAAAAACAAACCAGGCAGATGGATAAGTGGATACAGAGTGATGGGGAAGAGGTTGCAGTTCTCAAAGGAAGTCTGGGAAGATGTCACCGAGAAGGAGACATTTGAGCAGATGTTAGTGGAGGTGAAGCAGTGGGTCATGCAGCTGTGTGGAGGAAGAAAGAACAGCAAGTACAAAGGTCCTGAGGTGAGGGTGTGCCTGGAGGTACAGAGAAGAAGCCAGTGTGCCTGGAATTGAGTGAGACAGGGTGGGGATAGAACTTAATAAGGATGGGGATAAATAGGAAACTGCATGGTGTAGGCCACTGTAAGACACTGGATTTTACTCTGAGCTTTTGGAAGGTTCTGAGCAGAAAAGGGACCTGCTCTGATTACGGTGTCTCAGTCCCTATCAGGTGCCTTCATTAACTTATTGAAAAGAGATTTATTGTGCACCTTTCCATGTGCCAGAACTGATCTCGATACTGAGAGTATGGCTGAACAAGTTAGGAAATTTAGGCTCTAGGCAGGAGAGCTTGACAACATATAATCACATAAATAAGATGCCTTCAGGGAGAGCAAATTACAACCGAAGAAAATCAAACAGGATGGTGCCACGAGGGGAGGGCATTACATCGGATTGGGGTCGGGGAGGTCAAGAGAAGGCCTCCTGCAGAAGGTTAAAATGTGAGCTGAAACCTGGAAGAGGAAGCGAGTCAGCCAAGGTTGCTGTGAGTGAAGCCACTCCTGTGTGGGGCAGCAGCCGTGGCACAAGCCCTGAGGTGACTTGGAGGGACGGAATGGCAGCCCGAGTGGCCAAAGCCCAGTGAGAGAGAGGCAGGGGGCAGGATGGGTCTTCAGTGAGTGCAGTAAACGTTTAAACAGCTCTCTGTGGAAAGAAGCCCCACTTTGTGGCATTTGTCAATTTCTGTGGTGTAAATACTTCCATGGTGGCCAGTTTCAAGCTGCTGACCCCGAATGCAGGTTAGAAGAGACATATAATGGGCTCTGGCACACTCAGGGTTTGTGTTTCTACAAAGGAGCACAGTGTCTGATAAATAGTAGGTCAGGAGAGGGGCCTTTCTCATTTGGGGGTAAAGTTTCCAAGTTTTGAGGAATTTCTTTATAGCTTCTTACTGTCTCTACTCATGAGGCATGAATAAACTGTGAAGTTTCAACTCTTCTATCCAAGGGTAGGAAACCACAAGGGTGCCTGGAGCATGGGCAGTTCCATTTATTTTATTTTGTTCTTTTTCAGGAAAGAGATATAAACTCCCTGTACGATGTCAGCAGAATGTATGTGGATCCCAGTGAAATCAATCCTTCTATGGTACTGTGCTCACCTTTAATTCACACTATTTCCTGGTCCCCAGATTGACATGGAGTCCACCTCCTAGTTATAATAGGGCAACGGAACATTTTGGAAAACGTGCCAAATATTTTTTTTTTCTTTTTTTTGAAGAAATGATGATTGACAGTATGACATCTAGTTTCAGGGAAGAGGTTAATAGACTCCATCCAAATGCAGCTATGCCTTCCTAAAATTCCGAAGTTTGATGAACCACCTTTGGGCCAAACAGTTTCTAATTAAAAGTCTTTCAAATGTTTCTTGCTCACCGACTGAGCCAGCGGTGTTTATAAATTCCATTTGTTTCACTGACCTCTTTGCAGTGTGAACACTATCTCATGTTCCCACCCCGGCTGTTGTTTAATTTCATGCAGGTAGGGCTGGATTATACTCTTAGCCCCCAGCTCCTCCTTGCTCTGGTTTCATCTCAAATTTACTTTGGGCCTGCGGAGGAAGAATAATGTGAACTTTCTGTTTGAGGGGCTGTCTGGTTCATGATTAGTGGATGGTTCTCAGGAAGAGGCCCCACTGATGGGCTCTGTAGAAAGCCAGAGGTGGATTTCTTTTTAACTTAAAATCCTTGCCAAAGCAGATCCCTTTCAGCAAGAAATGAAGTCTCAAAAAGTTGTGGGCAAATGGAGCTGTATGCGAAATGGGTTAGGGGACTCAGCTTAATTGCTAAAACTTTTATTGGAAGTGACAACTGCTTTGGCAGTGAGAATGGCATGGCTTCATGTCAGCAAGATGTCAGGGGACGGTGGAGACCATGGTATACTGAGGAACACACAGCCTATCTCAAGGGCATCCACTCCCCATGATCAGCCTATCAGTGCCTTCCCGGAGGGCAGGCACCGATTTTTCAAGACAAGCCAATAATATAGATGTTGTATGTGAAATCTCCCCATTTTTAAATCCTGGCAACAACATCGAATTATAGAGAAAAATCTTCTTCTACTAAGTGAGCCAGATAAAAACATAACTGCATGCTGAATTTGATCACGAGTTGCCCAGCTGAAGTGAATGCCTTGAAAAAAAAATTACTATTATTATGAGTGAAAAATGACATAACAGTTAAAAAACTCATTTTGAAAACAAGATAAAACGGTCATTCCTAGTTTCACTGCCCTAATGCGGTAGCTGTCTGCATTTTGGGGTGTGCCATTTCTTCTGGGCTTTGCTTACATGTATTTTGCAGTAACTCCATCTGCACCTGCCCTTGTCATTCTGCTTTGTTCATTTGCCACGTGGCCACCTGTGGGCTTCTCCATTGCTAACCTTCTTAATTACCACTTTTATCTAACCAGGTAGGCCAAGTAATTTAGATGAAATATGTGGCTTGGAATTTTAAAAAAAGAATGTTTTTAGTGCTGCAGAATATTCTGGGTGGCTGTGCCAGTTAGCTGCGTCCCCATCAATGGCCATTTGGGTCGTTCCTGGTCCTTGCTCTTCTTGTTAACACTAAAATGAACTTCACGTGTGAGGCTTTGGGCATCTTTTGCATTATTTCCTTTGGGTGAGCTCTTAGAATTGGAATGACTGTATCAAAAATAATGGGTAACATGTTGATAACCAAGCACCAAGCATTGTTCTAAGCACTTGACAACTCATTAAGCCTCATAACAGCCCCATGCAGTGGGTACTACTTTTGTGCCCATTGTACAGATGAGGAAACTGAGGCATACAGAGGTCAAATAATCACTGAGGTCATATAGCTAGGAAAGTATGGGGCTGGAATTTGGACCCAGGCAGTCTAGCTGCAAGGTGTGTGCTCTTAGCCACTTTGCACTGCAGTATGCTTACTTGGTCATCTGATAGATGGTTTATTCTGTGTAGTTCATGAGGGACCAACTATCAGGCTAGAGACTTACTCCTTATGGAAGCCTTATGTGGCACCCTCACCTCTACCACTTCCTTGTGGCCTTAGAGCCTGGCAGTGACCTGTGGAGTTTCATGGGCAAAGATGTAGCTCCAATCTTTATATCCACCCTTAAAGCAAGATGTGCAGGTAGAGCAGGCTCCATTTGCAGGTTGGGGAGACAAGTGCAGGAGACCTGGTAAGCCTCTGGTTGGAGGTTCCTATAGCAGAGCTTATAGAACCCAGAGTAGCTTGCTTCTTAAGGAACATCATGAACTATGGCAATAACATTAACTGATTCATCTCTGAGCCGAGCTATTTACCAGCTGGTTGACCATGGACAAGGATACTTCATCTCTCTGTACCACAGTTTTCTCATCTATACAATGGGCATAATAATACTGTTGCTTACCTGTTACAGTCATTGGGAGGATTCAAGGAGATACTATAGATCAAAGGCCTAGAGCGGTGCTCTGACTTTAGTAAACCCTGAAGAAATGCAAAAATCGTCATTTTTATTGTTACATGCATTATCTCATTTAATAGTCTCAGCAACCTTGAAAGCATGTAAAGTATTAATTCTCAGTTCACATATGGGAAAACTGAGGCTGAGAGCTTCAAGTTTATATAATAGTAAAGGGCAGAGAAATAACTTGAACCCCACATATTTGACTCCATAGCCTGTGCTCTCAGGAGCAATTTTACTGGATTTCTTATAAAACCCCTGTTCCCATTTCTTTGGGTAGAGGAGGGCAAAGTTGGTGTTCTAAACAGGTTTGACAATTTCAGAGGCTTCCCATTAATATTTGCTTGCCGCCAAGCAGCAAGCATTAAAGCAAATTCATTGAAGAAAAAATTTATCCTAGTTCTGGCTTACTTGTTTCTGCAGAGACTACCTTTTGGTAAATATAATGGAGGAGCACCTCAGTTACTCCTGCAAAATGTCAGTGTTCTGCAGGAGTCTAGTTAGGGGACCTCTGGCCTAAGTAAAATATTAGTGAGGCTCAGGATGGCCAGGAATAGTGTTGAGCTTGAACTTCTGGAAGGGTTGTTGAACATAGGCACCGAGGACTTTAGAAGTGGGGGTGTGACTTAATCTGAAAGGCATAGCCTTTCTTTGTTGAGAAAATTGAGCAATTTTGGGTGACTCTGAAGTGTCCTTGGCTCTGAGTAGGCCAGTCTCCATCCCCGCTCCCTCGCAATGCCAGCACTTTTCCAGCAGATGGCGCTGTAACCTCAGACTGACGCTTCCCACTCCCTAATCAGAAGAACCAAAAGTGCCTGGGAGTGCAGCTGCCTCCCTCTGCTCTTGTCTGTCGGCCTGACCTTTTCCTTCTTGTTTTCTCTGAAAGCCACAGAGAACCGTGAAAGCTCTGTATGACTACAAAGCCAAGCAGAGTGATGAGCTGAGCTTTTGCCGTGGTGCTCTCATTCACAACGTCTCCAAGGAACCCGGGGGCTGGTAAGGCTGAACCGCTTGGCAGATGAACTTGACTGGTCCCTTCTTGGTGTTGAGACTCAAGTGCTGGCTGAGCTATGACTCCTTTTATCTGCGTCATGTTCTAAGCTGGCTTTGACCGGTTGTACCTTCTCTGGAAAGCAGCGTGATGCATGCATGCTCTATTTGGAAAAGTGGATAAACAATAATAATTTACATAGTATCGTATCACATTATATATTGTTTTAATTGTAATGCCAGCTACCACTTATTGCAGTCTTACTGTGTGCCAAGCACTATGTTAATTGCTTTCATATGTCATCCAACTAAACCCTCATTCTAAACCTGTGGATTTATGACTGTGATTATCCCCACTTTACAGATGTGGCAAATGAGGCTTTCCAAAGTCACACAGCTACTAAGTAGTGTAGGCTGTCACCATTACACAGGCCTGCACATCATTTTAAATTCAAATGTTTATGCAATGGCTTAGTCCTGTGCCCTGTGCAATGGCCCATCCTGGATTGAAGAGGGTACATTTTTAGGCCAAAAGTACCTGGTTACCTCTAACCCCTTTTCACCTAGAAAAAAAATTCACTGCTCATTCATAGGTCCCTGGGCAGGTGGTTTTGTGGGATGCTTTCTACCTTAGACCAATAAGAACTTGTTCATAACCATGAGCTCTGGCACAGATAGATTCAAGCACCTCACAAGATGTGCACCTCTTCCTCCACAAGATAGCTGGCCCTGACCGAAAAATCAGAATAGCAGCTTGAATTGAGCGCCTCTGTGTGTCAAGCACCATTTAAAACACGTATTTCAAATAACTAATTTAATCCACACAATGATTCCATAAGGTTCTTTTTTTTGTTACCTGCATTTAACAGACAAGGAAACTGAGGCCTCGAGAAGTACAGTAACTGTCCAAAGCCACACAGCAGGCTGAGGTTTGAGCCAGGACTTCTGACCCTGGAGCCTACACTCTTAAGTCATGTGCTAGGTCCAGAGGTTTTCAAAATCAAGGCCTTTTTTTTTTTTTTTTTTTCAATTTGGAGAAGCCCCTCTTTCCAACCCAATTCTTACCTAGATTCTCACAGTCAAAATCAGGTCACAGAGTTTTTTTGCTGAAGTTGGAGCAGGGTTGTAGAGCTCACATCTGACCTCCCTGCTAATGTCTGCCCTGCTACTTCAGCCCCCAAAGCTCCCTCTTTACAGGCTCCCAGCCCTAGATTGCCAACCATGGTATTGTCCATTTGCTTCTCCTCAGGACAGAGGTGTAACTTTCCCAAGGTCCCTCTACCCAAGAGGCACAGCCAGAATCCAGGTCTCCCCCAGGCCCGAGCACACCCTCACTGTGCTTCTGTACCTGCCTCTGTTGAGGTCCCAGTTCTGTCTGTGCAGATGACTGATGTATTGGGTCGTGGGTTGAACCCAGGTGATCATTCCAAATCACATACTTTTCCATATGTGAAATAGACTCATGTCTTTCCACACCTCTGATGTGGAGTTCTCCAAATTTCCCAGTTTCTCATCTTGAGATGAATTAAGAGAATGGCATAATGGCCTTTGGTGAGGGACTGTGGGTAATCTGCCCAGCTGAGGTCCCCTCATTTCTCATTCTCCAGTGGCAGTAGTGTGTCCTCTAAACTGGTTCCAGTATAGCTGGGGGATCAAATAATTTTTGTCCAAACTGGGATGCATTTGAGAGTGAAGGGAATGCTATTGTTAATAATGACACCTGGAAAACAGGCATAAGCCACTCAATTCTGGGCAAACAGTGCCTGAGATGGATCTGTAAATGAAAATGAAAAGAGCATGAAAATGTCTTTAAATGAGTAGTCTAATATTTCTACCAGGCTGTGGGACAGTTGATTCTTACTCTGCTTACTCAGGTCAACAAACATTAGTGAAGTGCTTCCCACCAACCCCAAGTACAGATTTGATTAAGACTGAGAAAGGTGTTACATTGTGGGGAAGTCAGATGGATAAGATAAATATAAGGTGCAGACTGTTTGGCAGCTCTGGGGACAGATGACACAGGAGCATAGAAGAAGAGTAATCAACCTAGGTGGCAGTCAGGGAAGGCTCCCTGGAAGAGGCACATCTTTGCTGAGTCTTAAATGGTTAGTAGGAGAGAGTTGGATGTGAAAAGCATCCGTGGCACCATAGTGAGGAAGCGGGGCATACATGGGGAGTGACCGGTTGCTGGAATGAATGTCAAGTTTGAGTCATGGAGAGGCAGGAGTAGAGGTCCAAGAGTCCCTGGGGTCTCAGGGGTCCCAGGGCTCTGCCTGCCAAGCTAACGAGTCTGGGCTTGATTCTGAAAACCTTGGGAGCCATCACTGTGGTGTGGTCAGAGATGCATTCTGGACAGTGCCCCCGGCTGCAGAAAGTGGCCCTGGAGAGGGGCTGGAGGAGGAGCCATGCATGCCCAGGCTCTAGACTTTGCAGGGGGAACCCTGGAGGTGCCTACAGTTTGGTGGAGTTGAGACACATTCATAGATCAATTATGTCCCATGTTAGTGCCGTCACAGCGCTGGGAAGAAGATTGGGGGCAGCATTTTAGCTGAACGAGAACTAAAACTGTTGAGCACTTACTGTGTATGAGGTGATGTTTAAAGCTCTTAGCATGTTTTAACCTCTGTAGTCCTAATAAATTCTCTGGAATTGGGGTTATCCCCATTTTACAGACAATGAGTCTGAGCCACAGAGTGCCCGTGGAGTTGGTGGTGGAGCTGAAATTTGAGTCCAGGCTTTCTGGCTCCAGAACCTTCTTTATGTTACTTTTGTCTCTAAACTCACAGCCTGCCCTGAAATGGGGTTGGACCTGCTCTAGAGTAGAGTTTGCATCTTTCCTGTCTTCTGATGTCCACGTAAAAGCATTGAAACTTTTGACTTTTGGTGTCTTTGACCAAATATTAAGATCATGGTAAGAGGATTTCCCCCTAATCAGTCATCACTGATAAAAAGCAGAGGATCCCTCTGAAGTACTCTGTTGACCACTTCCTCTGGTCACTTGGTCACTTGCTGCCTTTCTCACATCAGCAGCTGGAACTGAACTAGCAGTGATGGATTATTAACACTGCCCTGTGGGCCCTTTCATGCCCTGTTTTTATTTAGGTGGAAAGGAGACTACGGAACCAGAATCCAGCAGTACTTCCCATCTAATTATGTCGAGGACATTTCAACAGTGGATGTGGAGGAGCTGGAGAAGCAGGTCAGTCTCTGGCATCACAGGGAGAAACCTGGCAATCTTCTTCTTTGGGGAACCCCCTGAGCCATCTCAGTGGGCACATATCACACACAGTGCTATGTGGCCCCCATGGAGCTCTGGAACAGGGACAACAGAGTGACGTAGAAATTAGGATTGTCTCCTGAAAGTCACTGTGACAAGCTATCATGTTTTAATCAGGTAGTATTGGGATGGAAGGCTTTGACTATGCATGAAAATTCCCTCTGAAGTGAAAATAGCCAAATAGGAATTTGTCCTTTGCTTAAAGCATCTTGCAAATAAAACCCATTGAGTTTGGCCAGCTAGACACTCAGAACGTGGTTGATGTGAATAAGCAAGTGGGCCTATGTAGAAGCCGAGTTGAGGCCCTCCTAGTGACATTACAGACCTGGTTTCTGTCCTGCACCACCTCTCACTAGGAAGGCTCAAAGAGCAGCCACTTTAAGAGAAAGAGCACTGCACCAGGGATGAACTCTTTGTAATGAGGATTTTAGGGTCCTGTTTGAGCCCAGGGAATTTCCCAAGGGAGTTGGGGCAATCTGGGAAGGCTGCATGTAGGAAAGGACATTTGAACCTTAAAAGTCAAGTTAGAGATCAATAGCAAGAGACTGGCAGGAGAAATTCCAGGTGGGAGGCACAGCCTAAGAAAAGGTGTGCTGCTGGGAATGTAGTTCTGTGTGTCTGATCTGAGACAGAGATGTCAACCCCTTGCTGAGTCTGTCTGTGGTGCCTCTACCCCAACAGCATTAGCCTGGTGGAGGGGCGGGGGAGTACAAGCTATGGACAGATGTACAGTTCTGCCATTTCTCCTGAGACCAAGATATTTCCCATCTTGCCTATACCTTGGGATGGTTCAAATGTCCAGTGGGAGGTAGAGCTAGAAGGCTGACAAAGACCCAGAAATCTTCAAAGCCAGACCACAGAGTATGGGTCTTGCTCCTGGAGGGCATGGGGTGGGGGCGGTTACAGAAGGTTCTAGAGCTGGGTTTTAGGAGTCCAGAGAGTCCCACTTCATAATAATGTTATAAAGGGTCTAAGACGTTTTTGAAACCAGATCCATGGAAACACTTCAGAACCTGTTCTAGAATGCACGAGGCACATTTTCACAGATTGGAAAATGAAACGCTGAACTGCCTGCTTGCTGCTTGGTCCACATCGGCAACGTGCTTCATTATTTAGCTCTCTCCCCCTGGACGTAGCCTGTGATGAAAATGCATTTTAAACAGTTCCACTGGCAGTGTCTTTGCTAAACGATGTGCTTTGGAAACGGGTTGTCTTTTATGATTTTTCCTGTGAAGACAAATGCGAGTTACGTCTTGTTTCTTCACAGATTATTGAAGACAATCCCTTAGGATCTCTTTGCAAAGGAATATTGGATCTCAACACCTATAATGTTGGTACGTGCACACATGGTCCTAGCCTGGATTCCCACCCAAATCCCCTACAGCTTGGCCTCAGAACCACCCCAGGCAAGGGGGTGGCTGTTGCTGGATCCAACCTGGATGCTGAAGCCGAGTATTGGGTCAGGCTGGTCGCTGATTGCAAGGTTATGCCTCCCATTAATGTTTGTAGAGTGCTAACAGAGTCTGGTGCAGATTCAGTGCTGGACAAATGCTAGGTGTTTCCCCAGCTTCTTTGTCATTGCAGGAATCCTGCTGGGTTTCTCATGCTTTGCTAAGAGGAGCTGGGCTGTAGGTCAGGCTGCAGTGGAGCACAGAGTTGGGAGGATCTGGTTCTAAGCCCAGCTCTGTCTCTCTCAGTTGCTTTAAGACCCGTCACTTGTCTCTGATCCTCTGCTTCCTGGCTGCTCAGCTGGGTGTCAGGATACCCAGCCTGCCCACCTTGGAGTCTGGTGCAAGGGATGAAGTGAATGCATGGCTCTGGGCATGCAGGCTCGTCCACCAGTGGCAGGGCTGTGATTTGTGTGGGACTTCCTGAGCCCTGACCATACCCACTTTTAAGTGGGGCTAGAGTGGCTTGTATATGAAGGGATTGAAGGCAACAAGGAAAACAGTCTGGGAAAGGGCCCAAGTAGCTTCCTTCTCTGAGCAGCCCACGTTTCCATGCTCCCTGCAGTTCATCAATCCATTAGCCTGGGCTTCTTCCCGCCAAGACCCTCAGTGTGGGGGGCGGGGACCTGAAATTGGCATTAGGCCTCAGATAACAGCAGCATGAGAAACATTCTGCTTCTAGTGACAGTGCTTTGCTTTGTCTATTTAGTACCTTCCCCCGCTGCCCCGACAACAATCTAATAGGGTAGGTTAGAAGAGGGATTCTTTGTCCAAGTTAACAGATGAGAAAACCAAGCCCCTAAGTGACCACAGGCCACTTAATGGATGAGCTGTATCGTTCTTCGTGTTGTCTCCTGTACATATTTGCTGAGCACAGATGCGTGGCTTAGTGGTTATGAAGAGGGAGCTCGGAGTTAGATATGATTCGAGCCTCGGCTTTGCCATTACTAGCTATGTGACCTTCCGTACTTTCCCTCAACGAGTCTCTGTTTCCTGTCCTATAAAGTGGGCATGATGAGAGTAGCACCCTTAAAATGTTGTGATAAGGATTAAATAAGATGTATCTGCGTGTAATCTGCTTAGAATATTGCGTGGCACATAAGGGCTCAAAGAGCTTAGTGACTGTTAAATGGGATATAATTTCTCTCATAGCCTTAATTTTCTTACCTAGAAAGCACTTTCTCTGCAGAGAATCTATTGCATGCCTCAATCTGACTTCTGGTGGCTGGTGGTGATCCTTGGTGTTCCTTGGCATGAAGCTGTGTCCCTCTGATCTCTCCATCTTTAATGGCTATCTTTCTTGTGTCTCACAGTTCCCTCTTCTTTCTCTGATAATGACACTAGTTCTTTGATGTAGGGTCCACCCTAAATCCAGGGATGATCTCATCCTGAGATTCTTAAGTACATCTACAAAGACCCTATTTCCAACTAAGGTTGCGTATAAAGGAACCAGAGTCAGGACGTGGACATATCTTTTTGGAGAACACTACTCAGGCTGCTGTGTACCTTAAGCAGCAATGTGTGTAAAGAGTCTAGATGCTGCCGGATACAAAGCAGATGTTCCAGTCGATGCTAACCATGGTTACAGCAATGGCGGTCAGCTTGGGTTCATGACAGAAGTGGCTCAGGCAGCTGGTCTTCGTGGCTTTCTAACAGGCTGATCTGGACTTCTTTTATTTTCTCTCAAAGTGAAATCCCCACAAGGGAAAAACCAGAAGCCTTTTGTCTTCATCCTGGAGCCTAAGAAGCAGGGTGACCCTCCAGTGGAGTTTGCCACAGACAAGGTGGAAGAGCTCTTCGAGTGGTTTCACAGCATTCGGGAGATCACCTGGAAGATTGACACCAAGGTAGGCCCTTTGTTCACCTGGGTTCAGGTGGGCCTGGTATTCTCAGGCCTCTGGCACTCTGCTGCAATGTGAGTGGGTCCAGGCAGCAGGAGGAGCAGGCCCAGGTGCCACAGGGAGGCGATGAGGTGGGTTCAGCCTCACAGGAGCGCCAGTCATTTTGAAGAGAAAGGAATATCGGAGGTCCCCTTGGGAAGATGGGTCTAGTTTGAATCTTCAGAAGGCTCAGAGTGTGTGCAGTGACTCTTGATGTTTGGGGCTGTATCTCAACAAGAAGTTAAGCAGTGCCTTCCTTATTTTGCACGTTTTCTTTAAATACTGTTCAAAGCAGGCTGGATCCTTTGTACGGCGAGCTCAGTGAATGCTCGCTGAGCCCTGGGGGTACTGTAATCAACAGGACCCCATTCCTTCCCTCTAAAAGTTTGGAACTTTCACTCTAGATTGGAATGAACTTCTCTTGGACCATACTCAATGAAGCATAAGTGTTTGGCTGGAAGTATTCTGAGAAGGGTGAGGTTTTGGGCTAAGAACAGGAAGTTTGGAACTAGGCATACTGCAGTTTGCATCCTGGCAGGGTTGGATCCTAGGCAAGTAACCACACTTCTCTGGGCCTCAGTTTCCTTGTCTGAAAAATAAGGAGCCAAATACCTAACTCAAAAGATGAAGTGAGAATGAAATAAGATGAAGTATGAAAGGTGCTGGGCTTGGCACCTGACACAGCAAGGGCTTCAGTTCGTTATATTATTTAATCATCATGTTGTCAGCAGAAGGACACATGGACATGTACGGTGCCGTCAGCTTTTTCTAGTGGCCATAGAACTGGGAAGAAGTTTTAGGGTTTCCCATGTACCTGTTCGCTTCTAAGGTAGATCTTGACTCAAGAGACTCATTTTAAAGCTTTCCCAGGACCTCCTGGGTTTCTGCAGCCTCTGGTTAGAGTTTATGAGTCATTCCTCCTTCAGTGTCCTTGGACATCAACCTCGTCTTCCCTTCCCCCTTGGGCCCATCTCTGGTCACCCTGACTGACCCTTTGAACACCCTGGGTTTAAGTTTTTAGAAGACTTTCTGCAGAGGGCTGGTGGGATGAGCATCCTCCCTGACAGGGCCTGCCATCTTTCCCATCCAAGAATCTAGTCAGAGGCCTCACATATGGGTCTTCATTCTTCCCAAGGCTGGTCACACCATCACCAGTCACACGAACTTGTGATCAATAGGTTGTTCCCACTTTTCCTAACGGGGGCATCTCTTCCCTCTTGTGCCTCAGTGCAGTACAGCTCTGAGGCACAGGGGGGCGCCACCACCCCAAGATTCATGCGAAAGATCATCTTCCCCCTCACTTCTAGGTGTGTGTTCTCATTGCAGTTGAGGAGCTGGCATCATGATCTGTATGGCACCATTTGCCAGCATGTGACCCTCCTGAGCATGTTCTGGTAGTTGGGATCGTGGGCCACTGTAGTTGATCATGGAGAAAAACACTAGTGAGAAAGCCTTTCGCAGCTCTTCTCTGTAGACTTCATTCTCAGGCACCCAGCTGTCTCCTGGGACTGGGCCGCACATAGGGCCCAGACTGGCATGGGCCTGGCGATGATACCCTCTGCCTCTCTCTTCTTTGTGGAGAAAAATGTGACTCGACTTGAAGGTTCCCTGCCCCTTTCTTTCCTCTCCTGCATGAGGATTCTGAAATTAAACTTAGCTGGTTAAGACTACTATCCTGTCTTTGATCTACATTCCTCTTTAATTGGTTTTGACATTTGCTAAGATTTTATGAGGACAATTTTAAAGTCTCATTATACATGAAGGTTAAAAAAAAAAAACAGGAGTTGGCAAAATTGACTGAGTTCTCACTCTGGGCACAAGCAGCTGGTGTGGGAGCAGGGGAGCCCTCCCCCCGCGACCTTTGGGAGACCAGCTTGAGGCGAGCTCTCAGCTTACTGCCAGCAGCTCCTCACTGAGGCCTCATGGTTGTGCCTGTCCCTAAGAACCTGCTCAGGAAATAGACATCATTCTGAAAAAAAAGTTATGTCCTTGCCACAAAACAAAACCAACAAAAATAGACCTGCTCAGGGCTCTGCCGTTTTACACAATCTCTAGCCTCCTTCAGTTAGTGGCAAAAGACCAGTTGCTACGATCTGTCTAGTTAGTGAGTTTCTAAGGCCTAATGAAATGTGGCTTCATATTCTGAGATGGCCTGATGGGCAAAATCTGCCAGTCTGGAGAGTGACAGCTTTAATATTTTGAAGAAGCAACTGCTATTTCTTCTTAAACTGTTATTGTCTTATGCTAAGGTTGGGGGCAGGGGGGAAGTGAAGCCTATAATTGTCATTGCTGTGCTTTGTGAGTGAGGCCATAGTTCTGTAGTTCATTATAGGCATGGCATATTCCCCCCACCCCCCACCACCATATTTTAAGTAATTCTGTTGACCTTAGATGTGAACTGTGTTTTTTGGGGGGTTTCCTGTCTCCAAACAACCCCATGGAAAAATCGTGCAGGAGGAGTGCAAAGTCAAGTTGATTCAAAGTTTAGGAGAAAATACCTCGAGTCTGAAAATAAACAATGCTTCCGTCTCTCTGACAGCATTTTGCTATTTACTATCTGGTTGATGTCTTTGCCTCTTGCTCCAGGCCCATTCCACCTGCTACTACCCCTTCTAGCCTCACTGCTGTGGTTTTCTTTGTCCTCAAAGATATTCTGAAAGTGTGGAAAAGGCCGTTGAAAGTTGTGTGTGGATGAGCTAGGGTAAATTTTGGAGGCTTTAGTCACACTCAGATTTGTCCTGGTGATATGGTCACTGCCTGGGTTCATAACAAAGGCTTTTTGCTGGTCATTGCCAAGGTCTGCTTTGGTCCCAAGATTTATGTCAGCACTCATGAATGAAGGCATTCTTACAGAAGAAATCGGTGCCTATACTTGCTCGTCCAAAGAGTGGACTTTGCTGTCCTTTGCCTGCAGGACATTTCTGGAGCAATCGAGTAACCCCCACTTGTTGTTTGCCAGATGCCCGGTGGAGTGCTAAAGCCTCCTTGCTTAATCCTCAGAGTGGCTGTTAGGAGGTGTGCCTTCACGTCAGCCTCATTTTACAGTTGAGGAAACTAAGGCACAGAGAGATTTTGATGACTTGCTTAGTTGACTCAGCCAATAAACAGCAGGGCCAGCTTTCAAACCAATGTCTCCGATTCCAGTTGCCACTGCAGTAACCACGGTGTTACGTAGCCCCTGCCATCTGAACACTTGCTACCCACAGGACTCTGCTCCCAAAGGTTGCGTCTTAGTGGAGAAACAAGGTCTGGGCACTAGTGATGTATGGCACCAATGCAGGACAGTTGGACAAGGGACGGTGTCAGGCTGAACACAGCCAAGCTGGGGTGAGACAGTGAGCACTCTGGAAGGGTTGAGGAAAGAATTATCCTTATCCCAGCCCTGGCTGGAGTTATCCAAGAAGGCTTCCTTGAGAAGAAATTATTTGGGCGGGGTCCAGAGGAGGAGGGATTCGATGGAACAGCAGAGGAGGGAGAATGGAGGCTGCGGGGTGAGGGGGCAGGATTTCACTTCTGTGGTTCGGGAGGACCTAGGATTCAAACTCTGGGGCATTTTAGGAACATATTCTCCAGGACCTGGTGGTTGATGTATAAGGGATGAGACAGAGTGGTGACCTGGGCGAGGCTGATTGCATAGTCTTGTCGCTTGCCTGCTGTGTAGTCTGGGGTAAGCTATTCAACCTCTGCATGCTTCACTTTCTTTGTAAAATGGGGGTAAATTCTGCCTCTTGGGGACGTGTGGGCATAGATCACACCCATCAAGCCCTCAGTGTGCAGTGCTGAAGCTAAGCACCTGCCAAATGGTGACTGTTACTCTCCGCATATAATGTCTCCTCAAGGTTCCCCCTCGGCTGATGGGATGAGTTTGGCAAGGTCTGAAAGGGTTGCCTGGTTTGGGGTGAAGTGAGAGCTCATCTTTATTTGGATGGAAGTGGATTTGACTGTGAGTCTTCTAAGAGGAAGTGGCTCCAAAGTCCATGGCATGTGTCCTGGGCTCTGGGGAGCCCTTGGGACAGAGCCGTGATGGGCTAGGTCAGAGGCGGGAGGAGGTGGCACATATCACAGGGAAGAGGGGTGCAGAGGCTGCGCATGTGACAAGGGTGCTGTGGTGTACAGAGCTCAGGAGGACGTGAGGTCATGGGCTTGGAGGACCAGGTTTGATGAGCTATAACAGTGTGGTTTTAGGGGAAGGAACAGGGCAGGAAGCCGATAGCAGAGGGTTAAGGAGAGTGGGGTGACAGACACTAATCCTGGGTAGAAACAACTTGGTCAAGAATTTTAGCAGGAAAAGGAAGGAAAGAGAGGAGGGGCAGGGGAAAGGAAAACATTCATTAAAGATCCGAGCATGCAGGAGGGCTGAGAGGAGAGAGGGGGGACTCGGAGGGGAAGGAAACTCATGCCAGGTGAGCCGGGAGGATGGGATTTCTCAGGTGCTGGCTTGAGGGCTGAAACTAAAGATGGTTGGTCCCAAACAGGAGAACAACATGAGGTACTGGGAGAAGAACCAGTCGATTGCCATCGAGCTCTCGGACCTGGTCGTCTACTGCAAACCAACCAGCAAGACCAAGGACAATTTAGGTACTGTCTCCCATGACTGTTTCCCAATGTGGTGAAAACACATTTCCTTATGAGTCTGGCATTGTCACAGGGCACAGTGAGTGTGGTTCCTGCTTGTTCTTAAGTGCTCTAGGTGGAGCCTCCCCTTGAGTTTGTCCTCAGGGCCAAACAGGCCCGTGGTATTTTCAGGGGGAAAGCCTCTCACATAGTAAATTTGTTTTCTACTGCTGCTGTAACAAGTTACTACAAACTTGGTGGCAGAAATCAACACATATTCCCTCCTTGTCCTGGAGGGCAGAGTCTGAACTCAGTATCACTAGGCTGAAATCAAGGTAGCAGCAGATTTTAGCCACTTCCTCCAGAGGCTCTAGGCGACAACCCATTCCTTGCCTCTTCCAGCTTCTGGTAGCTGCCAGCATTCCTTGGTTTGTGTCTGTGTCACTCCAGTCTCTCTCTGCCTCTGTGGTCACATGGCCTTCTCTTCTATGTGGTCAAATCTCCCTCTACCTCCCTATTATAAGGACCCTGTGGTTACATACAGGGCCTGGATAATCTCCCCACTTAAAAGGATAAGCTCCTTTCAGGCACATCTGAAAATTCCCTTTGGCCACATAAGGCCACGGTCACAGGACCCAAATATTTTTTGGGGGACCATGATTCAGCACAGAAAGATTCAAAAATGGATCTTCTACTAAATTCTCTGGAGTAGACAGTTCTTTGATCTTATAATGATCCCAGTCACATTTTCTTCCCCTTTTCTTTGAGCATTTTGAACAGCTCTTATCTTTGATCTCAAGGACCTGTGATTCCAGGATGGGGACCAGAGAAACAGTACCAAACCCCGGTACTGTTGGTCCCTGGGCACCATCACGTGCAGGGAAAGATGCCGTGCTCTGCAGGCTTATGGGTCGTCCCACCAAATCTGAATGTGAAGGAACAAAGCTTCCCTCAAGCAAAGAATTGTTTGCATGTTTCCATCCTTCTCCTCCCATTCATTCTCCCCCTGGTCAGTCACATCCCTTCCTGCTGCAGTTGATTCTCCCTCCACCAAGAGGCTTGGTTCACTCATCTATAACATCTTCGATGAGGAAGTCAGATCTACTGTTTGGTCTTTCACTCCTAAGATTTCCTACCTGCTGATCCCTGAAGGCTATTCCCCTTCCTCCTCCTTTCTGTAATTGTACCACTTTTGTGTTGTCTTGTGTAAGGCTATTGCTAGTTTTAAACAAAAAGAAAATTATAAAAATCCCAGACAAAAAGGCTGTGGGAACAGTGGGCTCCCCTTTACTATCTGGATTTCCCAAAGGGCAGGTGCTCGGAGCAGTCATCGGAGCCATGTGCGTGTCTTGTCAAAGAGAAAGATTCTGGGTTTCATTTTACAATGTGCTCATCCAGCCTTTGCACTAAGACAGTGCATGAGACACAGAATAAATGGCGACTCTCTCTCTGTGTGCAGAAAACCCCGACTTCCGAGAAATCCGCTCCTTTGTGGAGACGAAGGCTGACAGCGTCGTCAGACAGAAACCCATTGATCTCCTGAAGTACAACCTCAAGGGCCTGACCCGCGTTTACCCGAAAGGACAGAGGGTGGACTCCTCCAACTATGATCCCTTCCGCCTCTGGCTGTGTGGCTCCCAAATGGTGGCGCTCAATTTCCAGACGGCAGGTAAAGGGGCCCTGATCGTGGCTGATAAATCTAAGAGGATGGTGGTGTCATTCCAGGCACCGTCTGCTGGGGCCACCGGTGGGATGTAGCATCCCGGAAGTGTGATATGTCTTAGGAACTGGTTCAACCAGCATGCTAGTGTGAGGCCCATCAGGTGAATGGAGTGATGAAGGGGACTGATGGGCATGCCTGACGGCAGACGCTGGTATTTGGCCGGCCCTGTGATGGCAAGTGACAGATGCCGAGAAAGGAAATGCATTAGCTCATGTAATCAAAAAGACTAAGAGTTGATCCACTTCAGGCACAGCTGGATTCAGGTGTTCGGTGGCTTTTTTCAGCACTCTCTCCTCCTGGCCCATCTCTTTTTGAGGGCTTCGTGCTCAGATTCTCTTCGAGAGCTATTCACATGCTGCGAAAAACCAACATGCAGAGCTTTTGCAAATGGTAGCGTAAATCAGCATTTTGCAGTTTTGTTGTTTTCTAAGCCTCTTTGGGGGATCTGTTAGTCAGTAGTGTCCTTTCTATTGTTTTTATGCCTGCATAGGGTTCCACTGAATAGAACCATCATTTTATTCATCCAGCCTCCTGCTGAGGCACATATAAGCTATTACAGACACACTGCCTCTGTAACCTTCCATGATCATTTCACAGATGTGGGACTGCATCTAGGGGACAGAATTCTCAGGAGTGCAGCGTGGGTCAAAATGCACTGGCATTTTGATGTGCTTTGCCACTGAACACTGTATCCAGTGGTGCCTGAACTGAGATGCTCAGCCACATCCTCTACAGCAGTGGTCCCCAACCTTTTTGACACCAGGGACTGGTGCTTCTATGAGAGTCTAAAATCCGGGGAGCTGAGGCAATGATGCTAGTGCTGGGGAGCAGCTGCAAATACAGGTGAAGCTTCACTCGCTTACCCATCACCCACCCACCTCCTGCTATGTGGCCAGTTCCTAACAGGTCACGGACTGGTCCCTGGCCCCAGGGTTGGGGACCCCTATCTATAAAGATTGAGAGTGGAAATGCAAACTAGTAAAGTGTTTGAGTACACCTTTTTGGCATAACTTCACCTGGTTTTACCAATCTTTGCCCATCTGGGAGGTGAGAATTGATGTTCCATTGTTGTTAGAGCTTCCCTTACTGGCATTGCTCTCGTTATGAATCACATGAACCAGTTTCTCATGCATTTAGGAAGCAGTTGCTTTTTCTTTTCTGCAAATTATCTGTTTATGCTTCTGACCCAGTTTTTCTAATGGGGTGTAAGTATTTATAGCACACATTTATCAGATCTCTTGGTAGGTTAACTTTATATGTATATATTTATCTGTCATTTGAGTTAAAATGATTTTTCCACAGCATGTCTTAACATTTATGGAAATTTTTTTCTGTGTAGAAATTTTTAGCTTTGAGTGGGTTTTAATAACTTTTTATAGTTCTGGATTTTGTGTCGTACTTGGAAAGGTGTTCCCTGGTCTGAGATTTTTTTGAATCGCCCATATTTTCTTTGAATTAGATCTCTATTTTAACAAGAGGCTCAAATAATTTTTGGAAAAATGTACAAATCGTTCCCAACCTAGCATCTCTTGGCCCAGGAGGCCGGCCCTTTCCTGCCTTACTTACAGCAGCAGTGTCTTTATCTTCCCAGATAAATACATGCAGATGAATCAGGCCTTATTTTCGCTCAATGGGCGGACAGGCTATGTCCTACAGCCTGAGAGCATGAGGACGGAGAAGTATGACCCCATGCCACCTGAGTCCCAGCGGAAGATCCTTATGACCTTGACAGTCAAGGTAAGGCCCGGCTCTCCTCTCCCCAGGGAGCCAGGGCTGTGTGACATTGGGAGGGCCCAGCCCTGTGCCTAATGACACCTGTCTTGTTTAAACCATCACCACCCAGACATAGTATGAGGCTCTTAAGAGCATTTCAGGGGGAAAGTGGGGAGAACTCTTTACAGATTCATCTTGGATACCTTGCCCATGTCATCTGCTGGGCTAAGGTATGAATCCATCTCTTGTGGGGCTCAGCAGGGCATCTCCTGGGTCCTGATGAGAGAATATTTTCTGGCCAGAAAGAAAGAGGAAAAGAGAGTCTGTGGGAAATGGCCACCTGGTCTTTATGGTAGGGAGCGTTTGTCCCCCTAGTGGCCAGTTTTAAGGGTGAAAGCTTTTTAAAGTTCATTTAACTTACAGAGACTGTGTTGTCTCTTTGTAAGAATCTTTGTTTTTATTTCTTTTGAAAACTATGCAAGGTAGAGAAATAAATTCCATTTCTCATAAGATTAAGGAAGGAAGCTGTCATAACCAAAGATGACCAATTATGAAAAACATCACACACTCCCCTCTCCTTTCCTGGGAGATGGGAAGTCAAGTGGGCTGATATGTTCACGCGCTCAGGTGAGGACCACCTGTCACTTCCTATGGCCCGAGGGCTCCCATCCTGGCTCATCTTAACAGCTGTGGGAATCTACCCCAACTGTCCCATCTTCTCATCCATGAGAAAAACAGTGGTAGGGTCTACTTCAGAAGGTTGTTGGACTTCTCTAGTGAAGGAGCTGAGGCTGGCTTTGAACTCCTACAGTCTGACTCTAAAACCTAAACTAAGCTCCATGCTGGACCACCCACGCAGAACTTGCTAGCTTTTCCCAGGATGGATCTGGGGGAATTCCAATACTTAACTGTTCGGTATTGTAGGTTCTTGGGGCTCGACATCTCCCCAAGCTTGGACGAAGTATTGCATGTCCCTTTGTGGAGGTGGAAATATGTGGAGCTGAATATGACAACAACAAGTTTAAGACGACAGTTGTGAGTAAGTTGCCTGGGTCCTTTATTCTCTTAAACATCAGGTGAGTTGAGTCACATGTTGGGGATGCCATTCACTGGGGATTCTGTAGCGCACTTTGGTCGTCCAGGTCTTTTCCTTCATTCTTCTTTCTCACACGTGTCAGCTCAGGGAGGGGAAACAAAGGGCCGTGTAATTAAATAGTTGGACTTGTACCCAATGCTGTATTTCTCTGCCTGAAACTCACGCAAGGCTCCTGCTGCCTGTACATGACACTAGGATGGTCCTCTCTGTGTGACAGCCTCCATCTGCTTTACCTACTTGAGTCCAAGACTAAGAAGCAGAGAGTTGGAGGATGTGGCCACCTGACCCAAAGGCTGCAGTCTAACCTGGGTGATCTCTTCCCATAGAGGGTAGGGAGGCCAAGAGAAATGCATGTTCTTCTAGTTGAAGCCAGGAAGAAACTGAACTGTGGGCCTTTTGAGGCCAAGGATTACTAGCCCTGGGGAAAGGTAGCCCAAAGAGCAACTCATGTGCTGGCCAGTGAAACTGGCACTGGTGGAGGGTGGCAGGCTGACGCTTGCCTTGCTCTATGAGGTTCATTCTCCCCTGACAGCTATAGAACTCACACTGGCTCTGCCTCTTCAGAGAGATTCACCCATTCCCTTCTCTTCTCTCTTTTGAACCCACCTGTTCCTGCTGTGTCATCTACCGCCTGTCCCTTCTACATTCTGGGGAGTAGAGATGGGAGCTGTATAAAGGGGAGGCGATTTCCTCACTGAGGGCCAGGCCTGTGACAATAGGATCACCAGGACTTTTAGTGGGAAAAAAAAGATTATTCAGATTTTCTTAGATCTTGGCCAAGATGCATATTTACATGATTACTAAGGGGATTAAAAACCGATGAATGTAGGGATGGTTTTTCCAGGAGGGGGCAGGATGAATAGGGTCTCTAATAAGCTTTGACCATCTTCTAGATGACAATGGCCTAAGCCCTGTTTGGGCACCAACACAGGAGAAGGTGACATTTGAAATTTATGACCCAAACCTTGCATTTCTGCGCTTTGTGGTGTACGAGGAAGATATGTTCAGTGATCCCAACTTTCTGGCTCATGCTACCTACCCTATTAAAGGAATCAAATCAGGTAAGAGGCTTTTTAATGAAGATGTTCTGTTTGGGCTAGCATTTTTCTTTGGCCTGTGCTGCTGGCTTTTAAAAGAATGAAAAAGCATTTATGAAGTCACTGCAAAACCACTTAGATGGCTTGGACAGCTGATCTCATGGTAGTTCCCTGAGCTAGCATGTGTACAGTTCATCATTTAGCACAGGGCCAAGGGAAGGACATGGGATGTTCGGCCCTATGAAGTCAGGTGTCTGCATATACATTGCATTATCAGTTGATTTTCCACCTGGCACTATGGGCTGATTTCATTTGGAAAGGTTAGAAGCTGTTTGCCTGTCCTCAGCCAGGGCTAGGGGTTTATGTACGTCTGGTTGGATCTCCTACCCTCTTCCTGCCTAGTAAGGAAAAGGCCCTTAGCGTCTAGCATGAATTACAATCATAGGTCCACCCTGCCTGAGTCATCCTGGGCAAGCTACTGAAGCTTCCAGAGCTTCACCTTTAATATCAGGATGGTTGATTGTCTACTTCTAGTTGTGATTTTCTTCCCTGCTGAACAAAACACACAACCCCTTAATGCTTTGAGAAGAGTCATTGTTTTTGCTTGAGACCAAGCTGGGTCACATGACCAGCTCCTAAGAATCAGGAGACAGTTCCAGCCCTCTAAGGCAGATAGACTTCACCAGGGGATGGTATTTGGGGCCCATGAGCTTGGTGTTGCTTTCAGGGCCCTTTATCCAAGTTGCTACTTTGTAAATGTGACTGTACTTGAATGCAGTTTCTCTAATTTATTTTTCTGATGGATTTCATGTAGAATGTTTGACAAAGAGACCCTCACTTGATGTTGAATTCCCTTTTTTCCCCCTCCCTCAGTATTTGAAACATAAGACCATAGATCCTCTGGATTCCTCATGAGGTCACTGTTTCCTAAGCATCATTTTTCAAGAGAAAAACTTCACTCCTGTTTTAGTGATTTATATACAAATATAACCTTTTCTCTTGATGTTATTTGGAACCTTTCTTAGTATCATAAACTGATCATTTCCACCACTGGGCACTTGCCCAGTTGGGCATGCTGGGGACTCTGGAAAATGTCTGTTCCTTGGCCCATCTTGTGGTGCAGATGCAGCCAGTCTGAGCTGTGACCTAGGAACCTATATGTCTAGCCAGCTCCTCAGATGGCCTTGACAGCACTTTGCGCTACACCAAGACTGCCTACGTTATCAAGGAGACAAAGTCCTAAGCAAATAGGTTAAACGTTTCCGAGGTTCTCATTTAAACAGTCTGATTTTTTTTTTTAGGATTTTAGAAATATTCAGCTTCCTAATAGTAAATATTCATTTGTAAATAAGTCCCAGAGGCCTGATGTTCAAAAACCCCTCTCAGTTAACTTGATCACATTAAACTATGTTAAACCCAGCAATTTAACTGTGGTTCCTAACTTTGTAATTTAACTTAGTCAAATAAGTAAGAATTAGGACAGGTTTTTTTTATGGTAATTGTGCCCACCTATTCCCAACCCATGTCCACTAAACTCACCCTGCATGATGGGTGGCTGTGCTGTTGACCATGTCATCTTGAAGGATAAGGGATGTGAGCTCTGCAGCCCCTGCCAGTGCCTTGGAGAGAGGTCAGAATTGATGAACCCTTCTTACCAGCCACCAAATATTGTCGATTCATCTAGAAAATGCTATGACTTAGCTTGGAGATTTAACAAAGAACAAAATCTCAAGGATGATGAAAACTGTGACCCTTCCTCCAACTGTGAGATACTCAGTAAGGACTTTTCTCTGTTCCAGCAATGCCTGGCACATCTGTATTCATGGAGGGATGAAATAAAATGAGCAATCCCTTTCTGCATAAGGCATTGTGGGCCTTCCGAACCCAAAATAAACTTTACCCATTGTCACTCGGGATGCTTTTAAGCTTTTAAGCCAGCTGGAGCTCGTGAAGGAAGAAAAACATAATTTGTTGTGTGAGGTGCCTTAAACTCTTTCTCTTTTAATCCTCATAGCAATCCTGTGAAAGAGGTTTTATCATCTCTGCTTTTTAAATACTAGCACTTTGGGGCCTGGAGATGTTGATTAACTTATTCAAGGTCACACACCTGTAAGACCAGAGCTGGATCCAAACCCAAAAGTGTCTGACTTCAAATCCCACATTCTTCCTACTCTCCAGGCCCCATAAGCCAAAAATCTGATCCTACTTCAAAAGATGTCTCTATTTCCTTTTCCTCTGTGGTACAACTCAAATCAACAAGAATAAAAAAAATTAAACTCTTTTTAGTGAAATTGGCAAATACGGTAGCATCCTAACCCCAGTATACATGAAGGGCTGCTCATAACCACAAGACCTAGTAGTTAGAGGGAGCTGGAGACACCCAGCACGGGGACAGAACCCATGTCTCCAAATTCAGGGGCGCATGCCGAGTGCAGCAGTGCCACTCCACTTGGAACCCTGTTAGTGGAGGGATGCCTGGCAGCGTCCCCGGGCACCATGGAGAGCTCAGCATTCTAGTACATTTTAACAGTTGAGCAGCACTTAGACCGACTTCTCCCCCATTGTCCACAGACCAGCTCATTAAGGATGCAGACTCTCAGGCCTCACCCCAGACCACCCAAGTCAGAATCTGTGTTAGTAAAATCCATGGGTGACTCACATCTGCATTAACATTGCAGGAGCACTGTACCACAATAATTCTGGGGGTACCCAGGCAAAATCCAACAAGCAAATAAACCAACAAAAAATACTCCCAACACCTGTAAGGGGTAACTAGGAGAGAAAACTTCTCTACAGCAGTATTCAAGGAGAACAATGTCCCCAAAAATCTTCTAAAGAAAAGAGTGATTTGAGAGTTTTATAACATTCACACTGCCACTCAAGCATAAAATTAAAGGGCAGATGTATTCCAACATGCACAGTTCAGGGATTATATGTCCCGTGAGCTCACACTGAAGAAAACAAGACAAATTTAGCCAAAGTATTGATGGAAAAGTTCAGGGAAAGGACAGTGAGCATCAGAATATTTTAAAAATTTTGTGCATTTCACTGTGTGTAAATTTCATATCAGAAAAAGAATACTGTAAACAAACATTGAGCTCTAGTTAATGAGATAGATTCATGTTAACATTCAGGGGGAAGTGTACAGATGTCTTTATCTTACTTTGAAATTATATATATATATATATATATATATATATATATATACACACACACACACACACACACACACAGTAGATTGATATAGGTAGATAAATGTGATAAAACAAGTATAGTAAAAGGTTAATGGTGAGATCTAGGTAGTAGGTATACAAATCTTCCTGGTAAAATTTTAGTATTGCTGTATAAATGTCAGAAAAATATAACTAAAGCTCCCTATGTGGGAGAATTATGGTTACAAAATGGGACATACATATTACATCTCATGTCGTTGTAGAAATATGGTTTACTCGGGAAGAAAAGGGAGAGAAGGTATAGGGTTGTGCAAGCATGCTAATTTCCTCATCACAAGCAGTGGAAAGTGATTAATTCAACAGATATTATTTAAAGGTTATAAATCAACTGATAGTATAAAAAGTTCTTTAAGAGAAATAAGAATAATCACTAAACAAGTTAAAACCTGAATCTTGGAAGTCACAGAGGAAATAGTGGGAATGCCCTAATTTTAGCATCGCTTGTCCTGGAGAATCGGTAGATACAATGAGAATTAAAAGCTTTCAAGTCAGAGAGGTGGGTCCAAGATGGCAGCACGGGTGGAAGCTGAGCTTGCCTCCTCCCAAGAACACATCAGATGCACACACTTATATTTAGAGCAGTTCTTCCTGAGACAACTGTGAGCCAGTTCAGCAGCTTCTGTGCCAAAAGCAAGAGAGAGAGACCACACAGAGAAGGTTGGGGAACCACGAGAGCTCTCCAGAAGCTGAGGGTACAGCTCAGGAGCAGAGGAACTGAACGTTCATTTCCCCTGAACGTGGAGAGCGGGTCATAACTCCATCCAGCCTCTCTGACGAACCTGCAGGCCCCAGCCACCCTTCTTGGAGCTAGATCCAACAGAAACAGGAGGGCACCATGGTGTGCTTAACAAGGGGCCCCTCTACCCGAGATTGATACAGCAGGTAGAGCAAGGGGCTGCTTTACACACCCACTGGGCTGCACACAAGGGGCTTCCCTGCCTGGAGAGAATGCAGAGCCAACAAAATGCTGCGGTACCTGCCAGCAGGACCACACTGTCCAGAAAGTGCAGAGATAGTGGGGCACTGCTGCATTGGCACGTGGGGCTGCCCCATTCGAAGAAAGTGTAGAGCTAGTGAAAACTTTGCCCCAGGCAGAATAAGTAGGGCTGGGCGCTGCTGTGTGCTTGAAAGGCTGCCCCACCCAGAGAAAGGGCAGAGCTAGTCGGGCGTTGAGAAGCAGGCAGGCAGAGTGGCTCCACCCAGACCCTGCTCTGAGGGAAGTTAAAGCAACAGTACATGCATGCAGGGCTGCCAGTGAAAGGGGCGCAGGTGAGCACTGAGGAGCTGCACTGCCTCAAGAGTGAGGAGAACTAGCAAAGTGCAACTCTACATACACATAGGCCTATCCCAGTCAGAGAGGGGGAGAGCTGGTGGGGCACTGAGATACAAGCGTGCAAAGCAGATTCGCCCAGACCCTGCTCTGATCACAGTTAAAACAACAGGGAACACCAAGAGCACAGCTAGCTTCCCTGTCTGTAGCAGGTAGCCCCACTCAGAAGGGCAAGGAAGCATGCTCACATCAGGTTGCTCCACCTGGAACCCACTCCTTCAAGCCAGGTGATAGATATACCAGGCACCACTGGCCTGCCAAAACTATTCAACACCCAGTCTACACAGAGACTACTGTTTGAAGACTGGGAGGGACAGCTATTCTATAGAATAGGAACAAACACAGAAAGTGAAACAAAATGGGGAGACAGAAGAATATACCCTAAATGAATTAATAATAAAAGAACCTGTAGAGAAAAGCCCTAATGAAACAGAGATAAGTATTTTGTCTAATAAAGAATTCAAAAACATGTTCAAAAGGATGCTCAACAAACTCGGAGAGTACTTCAACAAAGAGAAAATGTAATAAAAAACAATCAGAGAAGAAAAATGCAATAATTGAAATGAAAGGTGCATTAGAAGGAATCAGAGCAGATTGGTTAATATAGAAGAATGGGTTAGCTACCTGGAAGACAGAATAGTGAAAATCACCCAAAAATAACAGCAAAACGAAAAAAGTTTTTAAATGAGGACAGTATAAGAGATCTCTTGGATAACACAAAGCATCCTAACATTCGCAGTATAGGATTCTCAAAAAAGAAATGAGAAAGGGGCAGAATATTTAAAGAAATAACGTCTGAAAATTTTTCTAAACTGGGGAAGGAAACAGACATCCGGTCCATGAAGCACAGAAGGTTTGAAACAAGATGAACCCAAAAGACCTACACCAAGACATATAATAAAAATGCAAAAGCTAAGGATAAAGAGGCAATCTTAAGGGCAGCAAGAATGAAACGAGGTCACATAAAAGGGAAACTCCATAAGGTTATCAGCTGATTTCTCAGAAGCAACTTAACAGACCAGAAGGGAGTGAAAGAGATATATAAAGTGCTGCAAGAAAGGAATCTACTGCCTAGAATACTCTATCTAAGGTTATCATTCAGAATTAAAAGACAGAACTGAATGAAACAAAGAGTTTACAACCACTAAACCAGCCTTACTATGTTAAAGGGTCCTCTTTATGCAAAACAGGCCATAACCAGAAATAAATACAGGAAAGAAAAAATTTTCACCAATAAAGAGAAATATACAATAATCACAGTGACTCAACTATTTAAAAAGCTAATATGCAGGTTAAAAAATTATAACTACAATAAATAATCAGGGGATACATAAAATGCTATAAAATACAATGTTAAAACAAAGAGTGGGGGAAATAAAAATGTAGTACTTTCAGAATACGACTGAACTTAAATGCCTGTCAGCTTAAAATAGACTGCTGTAGATACAGAAGAATATAGATGAACCTCAAAGTAATCATAAACCAAACACAAAAATACACAAAAAATAAAGAGAAAGGAATCCAATCAAACCATTAACGAAAAGTAACCAAAAGGAAAGAGATCATGAGAATAAAGGAACAGTGAAGAAGACAAAAAACAATTAACGAAATGGCAATAAGCACTTGCATATCAATAATTACTCTAAATATAAATGGACTAAATACTCCAATCAAAAGACATAGGATAGCAAAATGGATAAAGAAAACATGACCCATGTATATGCTGCTTACGAGAGACTCACTTTAGATTGAAAAATAGACTGAAAGTAAAGGGATGGAAAAATATATTCCATGAGAATAGAAATGAAAAAAATGGTGGGGTGGCAATGCTCATATCCAACAAAATAGACTTCAAGACAAAGAATGTAAAAAGAGACAAAGAAGGACATTACATAGTTTTAAAGCGGTCAATCCAAGAAGAGAATATAACAATTGTAAATATCTATGCACCCAAGACAGAAGTACCCAAGTATATAAAGAAAATGTTAATGGACATAAAGGCAGAAATTAACAGTAATACTATAACACTTGAATACTTTAATACTCCTCTTACCCCAATGGATAGATCATCCAGACAGAAAAGTAATAAATGATGACCTTAAATGACAAGTCAGACCAGTTTGACTTGATAGACATTTATAGATCATTGCATCCCAAAACTGTAGATTACACTCAAGTGCACATGGAATGTCTTCCAGGCTAGAACACATACTAGGCCACTAAACAAGCCTCAGTAAATTCAAGAAGACTGAAATTATATCAAGCATATTTTCTGACCACAATGTCATGAAACCAGAAATCAACTACAGGAAGAAAACTGGAAAGAAAATCACAAACACATGTAGAGTAAACACCATGCTTCTAAACAACCAATGGATAAGGGAAATCAAATAGGAAATCAAAAACTACCTTGAGGCAAATTAAAAGTACAACCTTAAAAATTTTATGGGATGCAGCAAAAGCAGTTATAAGAGGAAATTTTATAGCTATCCAGGACTACCTCAAAAAGTAGGGGAAAAAAAATCTAGACTGGCACCTAAAGAAATTACAAAAAGAAGAACAAACAACCCAGAGCAAGTAGAAGCAAGATCAGAGTAGAAAGAAATGAAATCAAAAATAGAAAAATAATAGAGAAGATTAATGAAACTAAGACCTAGTTCTTTGAAAGGATAAAATTGACAAGCCTCTAGCAACATTCGTCAAGCAAAAACGAGAATACAAATAGAATCAAATAAAAGAGAATGGATTACTACAACCAAGTTACCACAGAAATACAAAGGATCATTAAAGAAACTATGAACAATTATATGCCAATGAATTAGATTATCTAGAAGAAATAAATTTCTAGAAACGTACAACCTTCTAAGACTAAACCAGGAAGAAACAAACTGAACAGACCAATTACAGCAATGAAACTGAAGCAGTAATCAAAAAACACCAAACAAAAGCCCAAGAACAATGGCTTCACAGGTAAATTCTACGAAACATTTAAAGAAGAATTAGATCTGTCCCTCTCAAACTATTCCAAAAAAGTGGAATAGTTTCAATAGATGCAGAAGAGGAAGGAATGCTTCCAAACTCATTCTACGAGGCCAGCATAACTCTTATACCAAAACCAGACAGACACTACAAAATAAAGAAACTTACAGGCCAATATCCCTTATGAACATAGATGCCAAAATTTTCAACAAAATACTTGCAAACTGAATTCAACAGTAAATTTAAAGCAGCAGTCCCCAACCTTTTTGGCCCCTATGAGAATCTAATGCCTGATGATGTGAGGTGGAGCTGAGGCAATGATGCTAGTGCTGGGGAGCGGCTGCAAATACAGACGTAGCTTTGCTCACTCCTGCTGTATGGCTTGGTACTAATAGGCCACGGACCAGTACTGGCCTGGGGATTGGGGACCCCTGATTTAAAGGCTCATATACCATAGTCAAGTGGGATTTATGCTAGTGATTCAAGGGTGCAAAACAATTAATGTGGTTCATCATATTAACAAAACCAAAGATAAAAATCATATAATCATTTCAATAGATGCAGAAAAGCATTTGATAGAATTTGACATCTATTTATGATAAAAACTCTCAAGAAAGTGGATATAGAAGGAACTTACCTTAATTTGATAAAGGCTATATATGACAAGCCCACAGCTAACATCATACTCAAAGGTAAAGAACTGAAAGTTTTTCCTCTAAGCTCAGGTACAAGACAAGGATTCTCACTCTCACCACTACTGTTCAATAATTATTAGAAGTCCTAGCCACACAAATCAAACAACCAAAAGAAATAAAAGGCATCCAAATTGGAAAGTAAAACTGTCACTATTTGCTGATGACATAACATCATACATAGAAAACCCTAAAGAATTCCACCAAAAAATTAACAAATAAAAGTAGCATATAAAATGAATATACAGAAATCCATCACATCCCTATACTAATAACAATCAGAAGTCGAAATTAAAACAACCCAATTTACAATTGCATCAAAAAGAATGAAATACCCCAATCAAGAGAAGATTGGATAAAGAAGAAGTGTTACATATATACAATGGAATATTGACCATAAAAAATGAAATTTTACCATTTGTGACAACTTGGATGGATCTAGAGGGTATTATGCTAAGTGAAATAAATCAGAGAAAGACAAATGCCATGTGATTGCACTTGTGAACTCTAAAGAACAAAAGAAAACAAAACAGAAACAGATTCATAGTTAGAACTGACAGTTGCTAAATGGGAGAGGTTTGGAGGACTGCATTAAAAAGGTGAAGGGATTAAGAAATAAAAATTGTTAATTATAACATAGTCATGGAGATGTACAGCATAGGGAATAAAGTCAATAATAATTGTAATAACTATGTATTACTGCCACATGAGTACTAGACTGATTGGAGAGATCACTTCATCAATTATATAACTATCTAACCACTATTCTGTACACCTGAAACGAATATAAAATAATATTAAATGTCAACTGTAATTGAACAAAAAATCATCAGATTTCTATGGAATAGAAATATAGCCTTGAATAGCTGAAGCCATCTTGAGAAAAAAGAACAAAGCCAGAAGTATCACTCTGCCTGACTTCAAATTATACTACAAAGTGAAATAATTAAAAAAGCATGGTATTGCCAGAAAAACAGACACATAGACCAAGGGAACAGAATTGAAAGTCTAGAAATAAACCCCTGTATATATGGGCAAATAATTTACAACAAAGAACCAAACACATACAATAAATGGTGCTGGGAAAATTGGAAAAGCCCATGCAAAGAATGAAATTAGATTGCAATCTGTCACCGTATACCAAAATTAATTCAATTGGATCAAAGACCTGAATATAATACCTGAAACAATAAATTGCATAGAAGAAAATACTGGTACTAAACACATAGACCTTGTATTTAGAGAAGATTTTGTGAATTTGACCTTAAAGGTAAGGGAAGTAAAAGCAAAAATAAATTAATGTGGCTGTATCAAACTAAAAAGCTTCTGCACAGTAAAGGAAACCATCAACAAAAGGCCATCAGAATGGGAGAAGAAATTTGCAAACGATGCCTCTAATAAGGGCATAATATCCAAAATATACAAAGTACTCATACAATTCAACAATAAAAAACCCAATCTAATTAAAAAAATGGGTAGAGGACTTGAACAGACGCTTCTCCCAAGAAGATATACAAATAGCCAACAGACATATGAAAAGATGCTCAACTTCACTAGCTATTAGGGTAATGCAAATCAAAACCACAATGAGATACCACCTCACGCCTGTTAGAGTAATAACAAGTGTTAGGTTGTGGAGAAAAAGGAACTCTATTATACTGCTGGTGGGGATGTAACTTGGTACAGCCACTGTGGAAAACAGTAAGGAGGTTCCTCAGTAAAACTAAGAATAGAATTATCATATGACCCAGCAGTCCCTCTTCTGGGTATTTACCCCCAAAACTTGAAAACATTTATCTACAAAGATATATGCACCCTGATGTTCACTGCAGCATTGTTCATGGTGGCCAAAACATGGAAATAACTGAAGTATCCTTTGATAGATGATTGGATAAAGATGATGTGGTACACATATACAATGGAATATTATTCAGCTGTAAAAAAAATGAAATACTGCCATTTGGGAAAATATGGATAGATCTTGAGATTATTGCACTAAGCAAAATAAGTCAGAGAAAGTTGAGAACCATATGATTTCACTTATACATGGGATATAAAACTGAAAGCAACAAAGAACAGACTCATGGACAGTGACAGTGGGTTAGTGATTACCAAAGTGGAGGGAGGGGGTAGTAAATGAGGGTAAAGGAGGTCAAATATAGTGACAGGAAATTTAATTTTGGGTGATGAGCACTCAGTGCAATTTACGTATGACATATTATTGAATTGTACACTTGAAACCTATTTGATTTTATTGACCAGTGTCACCCCAATAATTTTAATAAAGAAAAAATTTTCTTTAAAGAATAAAATATCTAAGAATAAATTTAACCAAAGAGGTGAAAGACCTTTACTCTGAAAACTGTAAGACCCTGAAGAAAGTGAAGATGACAGAAATAAATGGATTGGAAGGATTAATACTCTTAAAACGTTCTATCCAAAGCAATCTACAGGTTCAGTGCAATTCCTATCAAAATATCAATGACATTCTTCATATAATTCTAAAATTTATATGGAACCACAAGAAAAAAAAAACATGAATAGCCAAAGCACTCCTGAGAAAGAACAATGTTAGAGGTATCATGTTCCTTGACTTCAAACTATATTACAAAGCTATAATAATTAAAACAGCATGGTATTGGCACGACAGACCCATATATCAATGGAACAGAAAGAAAGCCCAGAAATAAACCCTTGCTTACATGGTCAACTAATCTATTGTTTTCCCTACTGGCTGTAGCAGTTTGCAGTCCCACCAACAGTGCACCAGGGTTCCCTTTTCACCACATCCTCACTGATACATGTTACTTGTTGACTTTTTGATAATAGCCATTCTGATTGGTGTGACGTGGTATCTCATTGTGGTTTTGACTCGCATTTCCCTAATGATTAGAGATGTTGCACATTTTTTCATATATGTATGCATATACATATACACACACACACACAATGGACTATTACACAGCAATAAAAAAGAATGAAATCTTACTATTTGCAACAACGTGGATGGATCTAAAGAGTATTATACTAAGTGAAAGAATTCATACAGAGAAAGACAAATGCTGCATGGTTTTTTATATGTGGAATCTAAAAAATATATTAGGAAAAAACCCAGACTCAGAAAAACAGAAACCAAAGGGATGGTTACCAGAGGGGAAGTGGTGGGGGATGGGTGAAAAAGGTGAAAGGGAATATAGTCAATAACATTGTGGTAAGTTTTCATGGTGACAAATGATAACTAGAATTAATGGGACGATCACATTATATGGTACAAAAATGTCGAATCACTATATTGTACATCTAAAACTAATATTGTATACCAACTATACTTAAATTTAAAAATGTAATTTAAAAAAAGCTTTCAGGTCAACCTAGG
Organism: Macroglossus sobrinus; assembly: GCA_004027375.1. Taxonomy (NCBI): domain Eukaryota; kingdom Metazoa; phylum Chordata; class Mammalia; order Chiroptera; family Pteropodidae; genus Macroglossus; species Macroglossus sobrinus. The sequence goes on along the minus strand of PVKZ01002550.1, from coordinate 141,440 downwards.
GCCATATAGAGAATCCCCAAGAAAGTGGTAAATGAAAACTGTAAGGTTCAGAATTGCTCGGGTCAGGGTACTGTCCTTTGCGATTTTAAAGGGAACTCGAACACGTGTATAGACTGTTTTGGGGAGATGCTGTTAACAATGGTTCCTTCTGGAATAAGGCATTGAGTGGGTGGGAAGGAGACTTATTTTTACCATGTGTTCTTGATTAATTAAAATAAGCAAACAAACCAACCTTTGAGATGTGTTTCCGTAAATGTTATTTAATGGGTGGTGGTGGCAGAGGATTTCAGCTCTATCTCAACCCTCCTCTTAAACATTTAAAATGACTGTCAGATGCCATTAAAATTATAAATAGAGAATGGCTTTCTGAGGAGGATGATCAATACTGCTATGAACTGCCCAGCGACAGGAAGATTTCCTCCCACTGAAAATCTTTAAAGGCATTCCCCTGTCCTGTGCTTTGTAAATGGCTAAGTGGAGGAAATGGATGTGAGGATTCATTACTCCTTTGAGTCTTTTGGCCTTAGGAGTATTTAAGGAATTGAACCACAGCTGCAGCCACTCTAAATCCAATATGTAATGTTCTGTGGCTTTTAATTTCTTCTGAGTGAATCATTTTCATTTCTAGATGGCAGATAGTTTTAACTTCACTTCTCTGTATGGACCTGTCAGTCAAGGCTGCATTCTGGAGCCCATCTCCATAACCATCAGGATGGGACCTCTGGTTTCCAGAAGGTCAGGCCCAGCACAGGCACTGACTTCTCTGTTCCTTGAACTGGGCATGTGATCCCTGGGTACCCCAAGAAAGCTAAGGTCAGACATTAATTGCTTGCCATTGCACTGTTTTCTTCCCCCCTATTCTGTCATAGGATTTAGATCTGTTCCTCTGAAGAATGGGTACAGTGAAGACATTGAACTGGCTTCCCTCCTGGTTTTCTGTGAGATGCGGCCAGTCCTGGTGAGTGGAGAAACAAAGTCAGGGTTCTCTGAGCTCTACCTGCTGTTGAGGTGGAAATGGCCAGTGAGTATGGTTGACTGATGGACTAAACCCATCGAGAATTATCTAACCAAACATGCCACATCGTTAAGGAATTCCTTTCAGGTCTTTCCTTACAGCATACATCTTTCTTGGAAGATGTTCTACAAGGCCATGTAAGTAGAAAGGGTGAAGCTCTTTCGAAGTTCCTCAACAGTTTCATTTCAGCAAAAGCTAGGCAAGACAATGCTTTTCTAGATCAGTTCTTCCTTCCTGGGTGCCTTTCTCTGCCTGTCAGTCTTTGGTAATCCCTTAAGATCAGAGCATCCAACAAGGCCTTGTCATGGTCTGTCTCGGGGAAGGAAAATTCAAGAACCACAACTTTGCATAGTGAGTGGCACTCCTTTTGTGGTTCTCTCTGCTGCTAGAGGAGCCTGTCTTCTTAGTCTGCCAAGGCCTGAAGATGTTTAGTCTACCCTTTAATCAACTACTTAGGGGAGACTTGGCAGAAAGGATTTGGCCTCCTTGAACTATAAAAGAGGATAAGTTTGCTGAGGACACAGCACCAAGTTGTGGGTAGTTTAGGTCGTGGGTTTGATGATGGGGCAAGATGTGGATACTTATTGTGATTCTGAGCTTCAGAATCTCCCTGATGGCCTCTTGCATAGAATGAAACCCATCTGGTATGTTTTTGCAAGGCCTCATACATGACCAGTACAGTCTCCCAAGAGCTTCCAATTTCCCTACCACAAAACCCAGCATCAGCTGGGGGATTTCTGTGCTCACTCCAGTTCTCTTGGAATAACTTTAAAAACTATGTTTCTGGACCCTAGCAGGCTGATGTGGGCTTGCTCAGTGCCCCCGGAGGCATATCTTTTCTCAATTTGGTTGTTCTCTGGGTAGAGAAGTCACAGCCTGTATTGTTATTCTTCTGGTACTAAGAACTAAACAGCGATTTGGAAGTTGCTTATTTGGAAATTTCCAGAATACAGCTGAGACCTACCAAATGGAGAAGGAGGATTACAGGGGTGGGATGCCTTTTAATAGCCATAGTTCATGCAGTAAAAATTCATGAACTTGACTCAGAGGAGAGAACATTAGGCTTTTCTGCATAGCTATTTCCCTTACATTCAGTTTTTGCAACCTTGATAGTTTTACACTCCAAAGCATTTTAGAAGCACTGAAATGGAAGAGGATGCAGAAATAAGAGAAGGCAAAAAGCAGTAAAAACAGGAAGCAGAGACTTAAAAAGCACACTTATTGGGGGCCCTAGAACCTCAGTGACAGCCAAAGGCATCAATTTTTATTAGTAAAAAAAATAAGCTTATACTGATGACATTCTGTCTTCAGAAATAAGGGGGTGGATAATGGAAAGTTTTCCATTTTAAAACAAATTTTAAATGTTAGTGCTTTATATTCTGTCAAAATAAATTATAGTTCACTTGAACCTTAAATTATGGATCAAAAAAGAATCACCTTTCATGATTCTTACCATTGTAGAAATGCTCAGTCATTAAAGTTTATATAAATTCCCCCCTTTGCCAGGCAACTGAGTCAGCCAATAGGTCGTTGTTGAGAAAGCACAAGTCTTAAATTTCTCCTCTTTTAGTATGAATTGTGCATTATCAATTTATCATTAATAAGACTACCTGAGGTCTTTCAGAAGTCCATTAAAAGACTTAAGCCAGAGTATACTATTTCATATAAATGGTTTTAAAAACCATATAAAGACACAGTCCAGATTATGCAGAAAGTATAGTCTTATAATTTGGGGGAAGAGATGAGTAGCTAAAGCCAGCATTTGGTTTGTTTGCTCCCTTCATTTCCAAGGCCAATGCATTCTTTATATGAATGTAATAATGATAATACAAATTCATGTATGCATGTATACTTTTTTTAAAAAGTAGGTGTTTTTTTAAAACTTTGACACTCTTGACATTTGGGACCAGATCATCCTTTGTGGTGTGGGCTGTCCAATGCATTGTAGGGTGTTTAGCAGCATTCCTGACCTCAATCTACTAGATGCCAGTAAGACCCCTCCCACTGTATAACAGCTAAAACTATCTCCATACATTGTTGAATGACCCCTGGGTAACAAAATCATCCTTGGTTGAGAACCACTGCTTTAAAGCAAGATAAGCACTTTCTCTACTATTACCTAATCTTCCCTAGCATTTAATGACTGACAGATTTTTCCATCAAGCTGATCAACCACAGATTAAACATTTCCTTAAGTTGGGCACTTAGATGGAATCCGCTTACAGTTAAGGCTCTCATGAACATTTTCATGTTGTTACCCTTTTCCTCCTTTAATTCAGAATTATTTCCTTAGGATCAATTCCCAGATATGGAATTAGGGGGTTCAATTTATTTAGTGGGGAGGTAAAATTGTAAAACTTGGGTCTTCAGTAAAAGCCTGGAATAAGTAAGCGTGAAGACCCTTGGCTTAGCCTCCCCTTGGCTTAGCCCACTGAAGGATCTGGGATTCTGCTGCCCGGGGAAAGGATGCCAGCTCTTCCTCTTCATGTACATAAAGCCAATTTGCAGACATTTCACGGAAAAATGAAGCGATAAAAGTGGTTTTAGATGGTCGTAGGAAAGCATTTGTCTAGACACTGCTGTGCAAATTTGTCATAAACAACTCAAACATTATAAATAATTTCAATAATTAGGGATCAAAGACAGTTTTAAAAATTACTATATTGAAAGGAAAATGTGTTTATCCAGATTTGACTTACTAGAGGGGGAAGCTTCATGCACTGGTTGCTGTTGGCGATGCCGCCAGAGTGGTGGAGGTGTGGGTGCGTAGCGCGCGTTCCAAATGAAATGTTGGCTCTTGCAGATCTGCTCTGTGAAGGAGTTTTGGCGGAAAAGTTGTCTGAGTATGTGCAAATTTCATTGCAGCTGCTGGTTTTCAAGCTTTTATTTAATTCCACATCTGTCACCTGGTTCTAAGCCACAGGTGCTGTTTGGTGTTTCTGCATCACATTGTGATGAGGAGTCTCTGGGAAGCTGAGCTGGGTTGTTTTCTGTGGATCTGGGCTTTCTTGTTTGTTGCCCAAGGTCAGACCTTGTTTTATTTATCATCACCGTATTCTCTGTGATGCCCAGGAGAGATTCTGGTAAACAGCTTCGTGAGAGATTTGTCTGAGTAAATGATTGATCCAGTGAGTGCTGAGATAGAGTTTACTCATAAAACATTTGCTGAGATAAAGTTTAAAGCCCCAGATAACTGTCAATAAGCACTTTAAGCCCCTTCTGAAGAAGCCATTTACATGTCACGATTACTTGATCAATTCTCAGTCCTTTATTCATCTGTATATATAGTTTACAAAGAATATTTTTAACATCATTCTATTACCTACTATATTTAATTTGAGAAATAGGAAAAAGGGAGGGTTGGGGGAAAAAAACCCATAAACAACTTGTCCATAGCCCCTATTAGCATTTTAGTATAATTCCTTTTGCCTGATAGTTTTTTGCATATGATATATCCATAGTCATATTTAATACATATGAATATGTCTCCTTTATGCACTTCACAGAGGACCTTAAGCATTTTTCTATGTTATTATATGCTTTTCTGAGCCGTTAATACCTATTTCATCAGATATAGTGAATTAGGTCCCTAATTCACTTAGCCATTCTCTCACTGATGGACCATCAGGTTGTTTGTAGTTTTTTTACTTTATAAATAATAAATGTCTTTATATAACATTGTTGATTAAAAATTATTTGCTTATGCTAGGTATTTAGTCATGGAATAATAGATACTAAGAGGGGAAAAAAAGACCACATATTTTTGGATATGTGTCAAATTGTTCTGTGAAAGTAAATGCTTTCAAGTTGATGTATTAGATCCAATCTTGCCATTAATTGAAAAGGGCCTCCACTCAAATGATGTAAACTTGTATGATTCAGAAGAATGGGACAGGAGGAAGTATGGAAACATGAATAATCCATTCTAATCACCATCAGTGGGCAAACTGGCTGTACCTGGATGGCATGTTTGAGAAAACTGGCTGCCCTGGGATCTCTGAGTGCTGATCATGGGGTGGACAGTGTTTAGTTTTGTCTGCACTAGGTGCAAGGGGAGGAGTAGCCTGTTGGAAAGAGCAGGATGCTGTGGTTCCTGGTGAGGGCTCAGCAGGAAGAGATGTGAGAATCCCTTTGCAGAAAGGCTGTGACATGCTCTGCAGTCCTAGAGGACCAGGAGGGGGTGCTGCACTCTGGAGCTGAGCTGCTCCTGGTTTGTGAGTTTGGGGAAGATTTCCTTACAGCTGGGGAGACCCAGAGGCAGAGAAAGATCCTTTTTTTGGTGCTTCAACAGCTGAAGTTTGCCAGTTGTCGACCCCAAAGAGGAAAAACTGCTGTGCCTGCCACCAAGACCCCACAACCTGATGTGACTACTGAACAGACAAAGCCACAAGCACACAGTGAAAAAAAGAACTGGCACAGAGCAATGAGAGGAAGACAGACTGTGGACACCTGGTACAGTTAGCTGGCAGTTGAAGTAGAGCCATTGGAAGCACCTGATAAGAACCTTTGGAATTCAAAACTCTAACACATAAGAGTCATAAGAGTCACAAGAGCTTTCAAGGATATTCAAGTAGAGCACTGAAAAAGACAGATTTAAAACAACAACAAAAATACCTGATTTCTTGAATTTAAAAATTCAGCATTTAAACAGAGATTCATGTTAGTGACCCAAACCATAATGCAGAAGAACTATCTCATGATGCAGAGCAGTACCACCATGAGATGAAAATCATAAAGGAAAAAATAAGCTCAGAGGACAGATGCAAATGAGCCAACATGCAAGCATGTTCCGAAGGACGAAGTGGAACAGATGGATGGAGAGCTATTAATGAAACAGTTAACAGAGGGAATTTTCTTTGATTTGCTGCTTGAGAGTACTCACTTGATTCTCAGAGGGATGAATAAAAACACACATACCCAGCCCCAGACGTATTTTAGTAAAAGTTTTGAATTCCAAAGATAAATAAAAAAAAAATCTGAACTAAGTTACCTACAAAAGAAATCAAATATATCTAACATCAGACTTGTCCACTTTAGCACTGGAAACTAGAAGACAGTCGAGTGCCATCTATGGACTAGTAAGACAGAAGAATGCAGTGCCTAGCCCCCCACAGGTCAAAGCAATGGAAATGTATTTGTGGATATGCAAGATTTTAGATTATGTCATGTATCCTTCTCAAGAAAGACATCAAGAAAGCATCTCAATCGATGAAAACTTTAACTGGAAGAGAAATTTCTTCATAGGGAGATAAAGAGATCAAAATAATTTTGCAATACAGTTAAATTTTAGAGTATGATAACAGTCAGAAATTTTGTGATGTTAGGAGTCACATAGGATTCTTGAAATAGAATACATCATAATGAAAAATTTTGTGATAGTCTGGAATTAAAATAATGAAATATTTAAAAATATTTATAAAACAAAAGCTCCTACAAATACAAAGATTACTTCATAAAAAATATTTTAGAATTTGGAAGATCTGGTATACAAAAATATACAAGGTTAGATGATCAAAATAATATCAATAAACTTAATTTAAGAGATACACAATTTTGTGTCCTACAAGTGGAAAGTGTACATTGTTTTCCTCTAATTCCCAGAAACTTTATAAACTTGATTGCATACTACCTGGTCACAGAGAAAATCTTAATAAACTTTTAAAAATAATGATTTTATAAATCATTTATTTACATGATAAAATATGAAAGGCAGTAAAAGATGGCTAAAGTGTTTTCTATTTAAAAATAAGAAATTCCTAGATGAAATAAATCAAAACAAGTAAATTACACATGTAATTTACATGTGTAAATTACATGTGTAAAACATTTATACCATAGCTAACCATGTTTAGAAGAGGAAAGTGCTTGCCTTAAAATATATGCACTAAGCATTCATCTTTAAAAAAAGTTTTAAACACCCATAAACTAATAGGAACAAAGAGATAAAAGCCAACTGAATGAAACACACACACACACACACACACACACACACACACACACACATACAAAGAATAGAAGGAAAAACAAATGCTGATTCACTGAAAAGACCATTTAAAAGGCCAAATAAACTCTTCGCCTGCTTAATCAAGGAGCAAAAATAAGAGAAGAAACATACAAGAGCATTGAAGAGGAGATTGAACCCCAAAATAATGAGATAAATTTGAAAAGTGATGGCAAATGGGTGATTGCTTTGAAAAATATAAACGGGCTAAAATTGTTTCAAAAAGCAGTAGAAAACTTAGATTCCTACAGGAAACATTTGAAGGGTCATAATATACCCATTGGACAAAATGGGTATCAGATCTAGATGGGTTTTTAGTTGTATTCTATCTGGATTTAAAGAACATAATTCCAGTTTTAATCCATCGATGTCAATAGAAATGTGGAAATGCTCCAATATCTCAAAGCTATATAACTTTCAAAACTGGAGATAGTATGCCTCTCCTCCCACTCATAAATCATAGATCGATGCCACTTAAGAATACAGATGTTAATATTCTAAAAAAAAAAAATGCCAGTCATTTCTAGCTATTTACTAGAAGAACAACGCATCACAACCAACTAGTTTATTGTGATGATGCAAGGATGGTTTAACACTGGTGCAATTAGCAACATATTTAATGAGAAAAGCATCAACTACTCGGTGCCACAAAAACAACCAGTTGAATGAAATAATAAGTACATATTATGGTAAAGAGACAAAACTAGTGATGAGACATACCTCCTGAGAAGGGTCCATCATTTCTGTGCCATTCTTGCCAAAGCTGCATGACCTCAAACAAATCATGAGAAAACATCAGCAAACCCAAATAATGGGACATTATACAAACTTACTGACCAGTATTCTTCAAAGGTGTCAAGGTCAAACAGATAAGAGAGGACTGAGGAAATGCCACAGGTTGGAGGGCTCTGAATGAGACACAGAAAGTAAATGCAGTGTGGGATCCTGGACTGAATATTGGAACAGGAAAAAGACATTGGTGGAAAAAACAGGGAAAATTGAATAAAACCTATAGTTTAGTTAATAGTATTACACCAGTGTTTCTTAGTTGGGATCATTGTACTGTGGTTGTGTGGCCTGTTAACCCTGGGAGCCTGGGTAACATGAAATAGGATATAAGAGAACACTCTTTTATATTATTGCAACTTTTCTCTAAACTTAAAATGTCGTCTTAAAAAATTAAAAGAAAAAAACGTCAGTGAAGGATAAATACCGAAAAAACTAATAGTCGAGAACCTCATGAAGATTCTGTCACAGGCCAGTTGTAATTTAGTACCAAAAATGTCCTCCAAGAATTCAAGGACCTTAAAAAAATACACACACACACACACACACACACACACACACAAAGATACAAGTGAGAATAATAATAAAAACACGACATAAACAAATTGATATAACCCAGAATGGGCATATCTCCATGGGGGAAGATAAGAGTATGAAGGGAAAACAGCCAAATCTATCTCTGAAGATAATCCCTAAAAACTGGAAAACCAAGATCTTGCAGTATAAGCATTTTTTTTTTAGAACTGTCAATAATCAAAAGAAACAATGATCCATTTTAGAGAGCAGGGGCATGAAAAGTGGGTATGTTGAACAAAGAGAAAGCTGAGATTTTTGGTAATAATCCCTGTAGTACGCTCTTTCAACTCTGTGTACACATTACTAATAAAAACAACTTAAAATTGAGAATGTAAGTGGGAGTGGATGATACATTGCTGGGAAGCGTATGACTTATTCAAGGACGTTTGCTGTGAAAGTGACAAGAGATGGGTCAGTAGCTGGAGGGGATGTGGGGTGAAGAGAGAGTTTGTTAAGATGTATTTGCACATTGCTGATGGGGACGATTTAGTGGAGAAGGGCAACAGTGATACATGAGAAAAAAGAGGTATGTACAGGAGTGAAGAAATGAGTAGGAGAGATGGGACTCGGGGGCCAGCAGGAAAGAAGGCATGGGATATGGTACCAGGGCCTGGGACAGGCAGAGTTCCCATGTAATTTCCTCTTTATTCCATGTGAAACAAGAAGCAAGGTCATTCGCTGAGACTGGAGAGGTTTGAAGAGAGCAGAGGTGTGAAACAGTCATTTAGAGAGAGGTTAGAAAAAAAGAATTTCTTAGCAAAACATAAGAGGATTATATTGTTTAATGTGCTTCTATAATGTATGCATTCATATTTTATTTAGGACTTCTGCACTGGTTTCACTGAGAATTGAGCCTGTAGTTTTGGGTCGGGTTTTGTTATGCTGGCTTCATTAGAATGACTTGGAGGCCATGCTCCTTTCTCACGGCTGTGGCACATTTTGAGCAGAACTGGAGTTAACTGCTGCCAGCATAAAACTGATGTTAAAGATCGTGTTTGTAAAACTTTCTGGGCCTGGTTATGAAACTTTCTCATTTTCTTCTGGGAAGAATTTTAAGTTTCTTTAATTTTTTTTCTCTTATGGGATAATTTTGTATAATAGGAAATATGTGTACATATCTATTATATAATGGAGATATAAGAGCCTTATATAAAACAAATACATATATTCATTCTTTTCATTATCGTCTTTTTATTTGTTTCACAGTTTCATTTCTTTTTTTATCTGTAGTTATATACCTATTCTTATGTCTTATTTGGGCTTTCACACATTTCTAGATTAGATTTAGATAATGGATTATCTACTTCATTGACTGTGTTGTGTTTTTCCCATAAAACAACCCAGCTGAGTTTACTTTATATTTTTATTTTTTGGTTTTCTTATTAAACCATTTCCATGTTTATCTTTACTGATTTAGACTGCTTCCCTTAAAAGCATGTTCTTTTTAAGAATGCTTGTATTTGGATACTTCGTTTCATTTTTGTGGCTAATGCAATACACAAATAGAAGATTCAGGTCCAGGTGGGCTTCATTTTTCTGAAATACCCTTCAGATAAAAAGATTTGGCAAAGACTCAGGCCAGTGGTCAGCTGCTTGCTTGAGGGACTGAGACAAAAGTGCACACAGCCCTTCAGCTGAGACACAGGCTGGGATAAGTAGTATTCCTGAGAACCTAGAGCTCCAAGCCATTAACTTAACACTTTGCTGACCTTGCCCTTGAGAGCCCCGCCTACCCCCATTAAGGATATTCAGCAAACCAGATACCAACATTCAAGATGAGCTTAAACATTAAAATTTTAAAATACATAAAGAAAATAATGCCAATATAGCCAACAAATGTAAAAGCAAGAGAATTCACTCCAGGGAATCTGAAAATAACTTTGAAATGTTTTTTTTTTTCCTTAAGAGAACCCAATGAGTAACTTGTATTTTAAAAAGAACAACCCTTCTTACTATTAATCAAGAACATGTAGGAATGAAAAGACCAATTAGAAATCACGGAAATACAATTTGAAAAATCTTCGGAAAAAATTGCTCTAAAGCCTAGTAAGGAAATTTTAGAAAGGCTACAGTTAAAGAATTAGTAAATGTGAAGCTTGTGTTTGAGAATTTGCTTTGAAGACAGCATAAGATATAAATATGAAAAATAAGAGTTAAAATAAAGAATAGAATGAGAAACTCTGACATAAAATATTTGAGAGGTTGATGGTTGAGAATTTTCCAGCATTGAAGAGACACGAGTACTCTAATTTATAAATACAGCAGTATAAATAGGTATAGATCCACATGTAAATATTTCATACTGAATTGGCAGAACAAGTAAAAAGAGGAAATAATGAAAGAGAAAAGACAGGTTACCTACCAAGGATCGACCCATGACAGTAATCCACACATCTATCAAGAGCATGCTAAAGACTAAGACATGTCTTCAAAACTGTTCTAGACACGCAGCTATAAGTTTAGATATTCTACATCCTAATAACTACCATTCAAGAGTGAGGGCAAAATGAAGGTGTTTTCAGACATACAAAGGCAGATAATTTAAGACAAAGTAAACTCTGCAAAAAGAAATACCAAAGTTCTTAGGCAAGAGGCAATCTAATGCAAGGAGCAATGGTGAGCAAAGAAATCAGTAAAACATATTAAGAAACAGAAATAACTATAGACTTGAAAAAGAAAAACTAAATTTTTGAAAACTAGACTCAGAAGAAAACCAGGAAATAATGGTCACAAAATTTGAAGTGCCCTGTTTCTTGAGTTGGTAGTAGCTCCATGGTTGTCAGAGTTACACGTTAAAATGTATACAGTAAATCCTCAATGTCATCAATAGGTTCTTGGAAACTGCAACTTTAAGCTAAACAAAGTATAATGAAACCAGTTTTACTATAGGCTCACTGACAGAAACAGGAGTTAAATTCCTATGTCATGTTTCTGGTCACAAAAACATGATGTTTTATATATGTATGAACTAATAAGGACTAAATTACATAACATAGCTATAAATGCTTTGGGACTCAGAAAAAGAGATAAAGAGTTTTAAATATAGAAGCATTGTAGAAAAGGTAGATTTTGACCTTAACCTGAATAAGAAATAGTCATTACATATATGAAAGTAACAGAAGTTTTCTTCTAGGTGGAGAGAAGGTGAAAAGAGACCATTTGCAGTACAGAGTTAAGACTTAAATGCGGTTTTGGTTTTGGTTTTGCTTTGCTTTATTCATAATAGGAAGGAAAGCTGGTCTTCTTGAGGAAGGGCATAAATTTAAGCAAAGTGATTATTGATTCTTCCCAATGTCTTCCTCAATATATTGAATTAGTCACCAAGAACTGTCCATTTTACTTCCACTCCTTGGCGAAGACAATCATCTTTTTACTCCTGCGGCTTTGCCAGTGGCTGGAATAACCTTCACCATTGCTCTCCCTACTCTCCAATGTCAGAGTTCTAACCCTTTATCCTGGGAGCTGTCTATGATTGTTAAGGTGGGAAAATAATTTGCAGAGCAAGGTATGATCTGAGCCCATTTTTTGTAAAAATAAATGACAAAAGAAGTTCATTTGTGTAAAGCAATGCACGCTTTTATAGCACGGGCGTCTCTGTCTTGAACTGCTCCATCAGTAGTAGCAGCCAATAGACACACCTCCCAAGCAGCCCTTCCTTACAGAATAGTTAGCAGTCTTTTAAAAACAGCAATGAGATAACACATCCCTCTCCTCCTTCTATGCTAAAACACAAATTCTTTACACTGATAAGTGTTTTTTAGCATGATGGAGGAAATATTTTGTCTCAGACAACTGCAAAGTTTAGGGGTAGGACTTGTTATTGTCCTGGCTGGATCCAGATGCTCATCCAGTGGTTCTGTTTCCCTATTTTGGCTTCATTCCCAAGTTTCTTTGCATGATAGCAAAGGGGCCACTAGTAACTGGAAATATTCATTACTCTCTCAGATGATCTCCAAGAAAAGAAACTATTTTTTGTTTTACCAAGAATATCAACCAAAGTTCCATGGATGCTTCTAATTGGCCTGGTTTGGGTTGTGGGCCAGAGATGGTGATGTGGGAGAGCAAGATATCATTACTGGTTAGAACTGAGTCAGACACCCATCTCCGAGGACATAACCTGTATTGTGTTGGCTTTTCTCTTTTTTTTGGTGGGGGGAGTGGTGGTTACAGCTTTATTGATATGTTATATGCTCTACGATTCACCCAGTTAAAGTGTACAATTCAGTAGTTTTTAGTATATTCACAGAGTTGTTCCATCACCATGATTAATTTTAAAATATTTTCATCACCCCAGAAAGAAATTCCTGCTCATTAGCTGTCTCCACTCACTCTGTCCTCACCCCAGACAACCACTAATCTACTTTCTGTCTCTGTGAATTTTGCCTGTTCTTGACGTTTCATATAAATGGAATCATGGTATGTGGTCTCTTAGAGTGGGCTTCTTTCCCTTAGTGTAATGTTTTCAAGGTTCATTCATGTTGTAGTGTGTTACCATACCTTTTTAAGGTCCTTATAAGATCTTTAATGATCTGCTGGCTCCTGCTTATCTTTCTGTCCTCACATTAGGTTGCTTTCTCCCTTGCCTACTTCATGCTTAGACCCTTTGCATCAGGATAAGAGCCCAAAGGTGATGCAGACCAGTGAAAAACTGGATTTAAAATTAGAATTAATGGGTAATGTATTTGATATTCCAGTGTTTTACAGTAAATTCACCCTTTATTGTCAATGAGAGTTTTTTAAACTCCTTGCTTCTAATGGAATAAATAGTAGCCAGTTTTATCTTTGATTAAAATAGGCCCTGGATTTTCTGGGATAATCCCAATTGCAAAGCTTCTGCCCTGTGCTCTCTTCAGTCACACCCCTAAGATGCCATGGCTCACATTCCGGTTTGGAAGACACTGTCACCACATGGTTGTTCCTTTCTCTGTTCTCCAGGAGAGTGAAGAGGAACTGTACTCCTCCTGTCGCCAGCTGCGGAGGCGGCAAGAAGAGCTGAACAACCAGCTCTTTCTATATGACACGCACCAGAACTTGCGCAATGCCAACCGGGACGCCCTGGTTAAAGAGTTCAACGTCAATGAGAACCAGCTCCAGCTGTACCAGGAGAAGTGCAACCATAGGTGGGTCAGTCCCTTCCCCACCAGCAGATCCCCAGGTCTTGCTCCTTCAAGCACAGTGACACTAGATACCTGGGGCCAGGCTTCGAGAAGGCACCACCGTCTTTAGAAATTCTTTGATACCTTGACTCTAGTTCTTTCTCTATAAATTAACTTATAGTACTTTCTGAAGCATCTGTACCTTCCCTAAGTCAAATGTTATCACTAGAAGGGAACTTCAATATAATAATGAAAGTAAACAATGACCACTACCTGTTAAAGAGCCCCCACTGAGTTCCCAAGACTGGGCTAGTCTAGTGGTTATAAATCAGTGCAGAATCTTCCTTATGAGGGATGCTTCTGATTGTGCTATGGACATGTAATGGGGGGTTGGGAAGCCCACTGTCCTGCAATGTGCCAGGACAAAGAACTATTATCCTCCTCCAAAATGCCATAGCAGCCTCTACTGGGAAACAGTGTGCAGTCTCCTGACCCATATTATTCTTATTTCATCTTTGCTTCAGCCTGCAAAGCAGCAATGACCCCCGTGTAATGACCACTGAGGGAACTGAGACTTGGCAAGGTTAAATGTCTTGCTGGGGGGTCACCTTGCTGATTCTCAGCCCTGTATCATCTGCCTGTGACCTGCAGATGTGTGAACAGAGAAATGTTACAGAGAACAAGGCCTGTGTCTTAGCCCAGTAGATAATGGTGAAATCTAATGTTTTATTTCAGGTTAAGAGAGAAGAGAGTCAGCAACAGCAAGTTTTACTCATAGAAGCCGAGGTACATGTGTAAGGGTGTCATGTGGTCCGCGTGTGTGTTTGCATATAGGAGAGTGTGCTGTATTTAGACCCTGAGAACATGCTAGTCTCTGATGTCATCCTCTCTTCAATCCTGCTATCAAGATGACATTTCTGAAGAAGATTCATTAGGCACGAGTTAGGGTGATTTTCTGCTATTTTTTCATCTTGGACAATTTCTTAACTTATAATTCTCTATAGAGGATCCTAAAATCACACTCCTAATTTTTGGCCCCTCATGTTTCAAACCTTATTGAATAAAAACAGTGAAAACCTTGAACAGTTAAACCTTCTGTGCATGATCTGCACACTGAGCAGGATTCTTTTTCCAGCCTCTAAAGACCCAAGTAATTGACTTCCACAGAAGATGAGCCTGCAGTGTAAGGAACCAATAAATTAGCTTCTGAAAAGGATTTTAACTAAAAGGCAAAGGATTCCACAATTAAGGCCATTGGATTTCACCAGTGTCCAAAGAGGCACCTTGCCCCAGACTGCCACTTTGGCCCAGCTTTCCTGCCTCAGGTCAGTGGGGGCTCAGCTCAGTGTACTTTGACTACCACTGGTTGGTTAGCTGGCTAGACAGACCTCCTGCACAGACCTGCTACAGTACATGAATCCATGGAATCTCTGTTAAGACAATTTCTAGCGAATGATAGAGACTTGCTTTGTAACTGGAGTTGCTGGGGGTGGAGTTGTTAGAAACCAGAGGCCCACTGAAGACTCTGCCAGCTTCTTACTCACCCCTGCTCTGTCCACTCATGAGCTGGCTGCACAGCCGCTGGGGAGATTGAGTCTGTAGCTCCCACAGACAAGAGGTCATTTATTGATGAAATGAAGTGATGCAAATTAGGCTCCAAGGAGAAATTTCTCTGGATTACCCGGTTTTCTAGAGCAGCAAGCTAAGCCGTATGGCTTAAGCATTAGAAAGCTACAGAAAATCTCAGATGTAGTCATCCCCAAAGGGGCAAACCCACCTAGGACAAGATAGCACTCCCCTGCATCTTGAGATACACTTTAATGACTTATACAGTGTGATGAGTTAACGAGGTTTTTTAAAGATGAAGATAGTGATACGAGGAGTGGCCAGTAGAATCATAACTTGAGTGGATTCAGAATTGACTTAAGAGAAAAAAGGTGTAACTGAAAAAGCCTGGTGGGGAGAAACAAACCAGCAGTGAGGCTGCTGGCTTTGCTTGGACGGAACTGCGTCCTGGAAACCCACTCAGCCCTCCACTAGTTATCCCGGGCTTAGCATACACACACTGCTGAAGAATACTTTAAAACCAAGCAGGCTCTTTCTGATCAAAAGACTTTATCCCTTCATCCCACAAAAATTTTTCGAGCACCACCATATGCCAACAACTGTGCTATGGTATAGGGGGGCACAACGCTTAAAACAATTCTTTTAAGGAAATAAAACTATGGTTGCTGGTCTTATGAAACATATCCATGTGCTTCTAAAAGAAACACATTTTATCTTCTATAAAGCCAGGAGTATAAGTAATAGCAGTCTTTCCAAGGTGGGACTGTTATTTTGTGACATTATTTTAGTTATTCCTTGAATTGGGAGTTGCTATTTTATTTCGCAGTCCGCAACTGAGGGAAGAATATTCCTGGTGGTGGTAAATGTTCAAAGCAACTGTTAGGAAAGACTGAATGAAAAAGGCACAAGTTGAAGGCAAGAAATTTTTACTCTGTAGCTAGTACCCCATTACCACTGGCCAAGTAGCCACTGGAGCCTCATTATTGCATCCTCATCTGTATTTGCAGCCACTCCCCATACCACTAACAGCTCCATATTACCTCTACACCAGGGGTACCCAAACATTGGGACCACGGACAGGTACCAGGCCTGTTAGGAACTTGGCCTCACAGCAGGAGGTGAGCAGCTGGTGAATGAGCAAAGCTTCATCTGTATTTGCAGCCACTCCCCAGCATCACCACCTCAGCTCCACCTCAGATCATCAGGCATTAGTTTCTCATAGACGTACCCATCCTTGGTGCTGAAAAGGTTGGGGAACGCTGCTCTACACAGTAGAGGTCAGATGTTGCTGTCATTACCTCTGATTTCAGCTCAGAGGTCAGGAAAAGACATAAATCTTCTCACTTCATTTTAAAGACAAAAAGCTAAGGCCTAGATTCTCTTTTTATTTAAAATGGATTTTTTTTTTTTTGCTACTGTATCAAAGACAGTGAGGAACGGGGGCATACAAGGCAGAAGGCTAAGCATCTTTCACCTGCTACTGTAAAATTCATACCCAGTCACACCCATGCAGAGAAAGAGCAGGCAGGAAGTGGTGGGTTATACTGTAAATGATACTGAGAAGAACCCTCTCCCTAAAACGGTCTCTTTCTCTTAAGTGCTATAATAACTGGAATCCACCATTAGAGAGTATTTGCTTTGGCTCCTACAGTCTCTTACTAGAGAAACACATGAATCTGATTCTTGGTGGTGGAAGGATTCGCTCAGGAAAGACACAGAAGGGGGAAGTGAAGGGCAGATGATGACATCATCGCTCTTTCTATAGTCTTCCTGGGTGCCACAAAAGTCCTATAAAATATCTAGCTGAGACTGTGGTTTAGCAGTCCTATGGTAAGCACAGTTCATTCAGGTCAAGCAGAATAGTGACAAGAACATCCTGAAAGGTGATGTTCAACAGCCACACCGATGAATCAAAACCATGTCTGTATATGTATTAAATTGTTTTTGTTCATCATTTCCCTAGGGATTTTATTTAATATGTTAGTATATAGAAAAATTAAGGGGAAGTCTGATTAGATCATTTGAGTTTGGGAAATTTAGGTTATACAAAGTTAAATAATTCTTCTGTGAAACTTGGATATTTTAATGTTCACAGTTAAGAGGGCTTTAGAATATCACATTTCCCAAATTTGATTTCAGAACCCTTTCGCTGAAGAGTATCTCATGAGACTAGTGTACAGTGGAACACATTTGAGGGTCTGCTGCTCTATTAAGAAGACAGGCAACATCATCTAATAATTTACAGTTGACTCTTAAACAACGTGGGGCTTAGGGGTGCTGGCCCCTGTGCAGTTGAAAATCTGCCTATAACTTTTGACTCCTCCCAGATTTAACTACTAATAAACTGCCACTGACCAGAAGACTTAACAATAACATAAATAGTTGATTAACACATAGTTTATATGTTATATGTATTATATACTGCATTCTTAAAATAGGGTAAGCTAGAGAAAATAAAATATTAAGAAAATAAGAGGAAACATTTATGGAATTTATTTTTTAAAAATCCACATCTTAGTGGATCCATGCAGTTGAAACCTGTGTTAAGGGTCAACTGTACATGCTTTTTGATCTAAATAAAATCTAAACTTAAGCCACCAAAGCCAATGATCTTTAAACTGGGTCAGACTTACCCCTAAGCTGTCTATTAGAGCTTTCCAAGGAGTGCACAGGCTCAAATAGTTTTATGGGATCAATTTTCAGATCCTCACCTTCCTATTGTGTACTTTCTTAAGATTCATCTGCCTGAAAAAATGTTTTCTCTCTTACAAAAGAAAATATATCTTTTCTCATCTTCAGTCTTACTGTACAGTATAACTCAAGGGGTAAAGGTGTTTAGACAGTGAATGCTTCTTAACAACAGGGTACAAATCCTTAATGCAAGTCTGGTGGTTCCCAATTCTTTGTTTTCAACGAAATTGAAGGAGCACCCAAGATTTCTGAATATTTTAGCATGTAACTCTGAAGGCGTTGGAAGAATTCAGTGATCCCACTATCACAAAATTCCTTCTGTTCGCATGTACTTATCTATGTGAAAAGAGATTATCAACACTTTCATACCGAAAATTTAAAAGGAGACTAGAGTTGATGCTGTACCATTCTAACAAAGATAATATTAATCTACAGATAGATGAAATAATTGGGATAAGAGGGAAAGCCTTCCTTGTCTCATTAAGTGATACATTGCCAATAAAATTGTACTATGTTTAATAATTTATTAAAATTTCTACTATATTTATTGATCAAGCTCAATTCAGAATAAAAATTGAGATACAGAGCCTTATGACTATAGGATATTATATACTTTTGTTACAGATCTACCATTAAGCAATAAAAAGTCCAAAAATAATTAGGTTAAATTTTGAGGGGCGGGGAGATTAAAAATACAAATTCAAGGAGTAAAAGAAAAAAATGTGGCATTTCTTACTATTAAAAATTGCTTTCTTTGGGTAATTTTTGAAAGGATGGTAGTGCCTATCAAATAAGTATTGGATTTAGAGCCTCCAGGCTAAATTTAAAGAGGCATGTAACAGTTTTATTTAAAGATGCAACATCTACAATATGCCAGCAGTTATATCCTTTAAAGATGCAACATCTACAATATGCCAGCACTTATATCCTTAAGAAGTATCAGAGCATAAAATTGCAAGTTGCTCATTGAGGGTCACTAAATGTTTAGTTGTATTTGGAAGCAAGAAGAATGGCTAAAAGGGGCCTTAATACTTTTAACTTGTATGACATTTAACTTTTTGGAAGCAACCCTAAAAGCTGTATTCTAGCCAACAAAAAGTCAATAATTAGATTAAGAAATATGGAGAATTACAAAACTGGCATTTGAAAAATACTCTTGGGTTTTTAATTTTCAAAATATTTCATCTTGAAGAGCCAGATTCTACAGTGATCTCGTCTCTCAGAAATTTCCACATTTCTTATTTTTTCTTAGACTTTAAAAAGCTGCATTTGTAAACTTGTGTTTCATTATTAAAGCTTAATTTATTTTTTATATAAATAGTATGTCTAGTGTACATAGAAAATTATGTGTATGAGTCACAAATATTGGCTATTGTTAATGTGAAAATTAAATGGCTATGTCACATTTAAAAAAATAAAAATTTGGTCTGAATGAATGCAACAATCTGTCTAGATTTTTTTCTTTTTAAAAGCTATTATTTATGTTGTTCCTACATAAAACAACAAAGAAATACAGTTACATTTTTAAAAATGTGTTTTCTATCCTATTACACTTTCTCTAGGTTATAGGTTTATCTTTCAGCAAAAACTCATTCTATGTAGAAATCCATGTTTATAAAATTAATACATGACTGCTTTTTAATGTTTAGTGCTAGAGGAACAATGAAGTTATTATAAGCACCTGTGTTTCTCAATTAGTGATAGAGTATGCTAGAACTGTCAATCACTATTTTCTTGCCAACAATCCCCAGTGGACAGGAAGCCATGTTGTGGTACTGTGACTGTCCCACCCCCAAACCCTCAGCCACTGATGACTGGGTTAGTCACCCTGGTCCACAATTTAAGAACAGCCTATGATAAAACTCTCCATTAGTAGATGAGCAGTGGATGGTAAAAAGCAAAGAAGGAATTAGAACTGCTAAAAGATCATTTTTTAAAACATAAAATCATAATTCTCATAAAGATATAATACAAACAAGTCAAAAAATTTATTTAACTCAATAAAAGAACCAGTAAAATGTTACAATTGATTCAAAGGCCAATTCTAAGAACAATACATATATAGGCTATCAGCTATTCATATCTGATTCCACGCCTCTCCTTGTTCGAGTAATTCCCATGATTCTTGTCCATAGACATGCAAATCATGTCTAGTGGAGATTCAATTGATTACTATTACCCCAAGATACTGAACAGTTTTGTCTTTACCAAGCAAATTTATTTCAGTATCACTAATGGACATGAAATATGATGCTTACCTTACACCACATACAAAAATCAAGTCCAGTCGGATTACAGATCAAAATGTAAAAGATAAAACAATAACATTTCTAGAAGGTATTTACAATCTTGGAGTAGGGAAAACTTGCTTAAAAGAAACAGCAAAGGAAGACTACTAAATTAGACTTTATTAAATTTCACTACTGGATTTAGCAAAAGGTAAAGTGAAGTCTACAGCTATGCCACCCTGAACACACCTGATCCTGTCTGATCTCGGAAGCTAAGCGGGGTCAGGCTTGGTTAGTACTTGAATGGGAGACCACCTACAAAGACCAGGTGCTGTAGGTGTTAAAGAAAAAAATAAATGAAAATAAAGATATCTATCAGTAAAGGGAAAGGTAAGAGAATTAAAAAAAAAAAAAAGATACAAAGGAAAAGGCTAGCCGCAGGGTGGAAGGAGATATTTGCAATCATATATCTGACAAAGACCCTCAATCAAATATGACTCCATCCCTTCAAGTCAATAAGAAAACGGCAATTAGAAAATAGGCATATTTTATGAATAAGCACAAAAGTACATCCAAATGGCTGTAAGTATATGAAAAGATGTCATTTGTTATTCATAAGAAAAAATGCAAAACCACAATGAGATACTACTACACACTTATTAAAGTGACAAAAAGTAAAGAGCCTAATAACATTACCAGCTATTGGCAAGAATGTAAAGCAACTGGAGCCCTGGTTGTGTAAACTGGTACAAAACTACATTGTAAAGATGTGTGACACTCTACTGAAGTTAATGATATGCATACCTAATGATCCAGCCATTCCACTTTTAAATATTTATCTAATACAAATGCATACATGTACACACCAAGACATATACAAGAGTGTCTACAATACTGTTATTCATAATAGGCAAAAATGGAAAATAGTCCTACTGCCCATTTACTGTAGAATTGGTAAATTGTGTGTTTATACAATGGAGCATATATAGCAATGACAAATGACTCAGCTATAACAGCATGTAGCAACATGGAAGGATCTCACAAGTACAAGTTGAGCGAAAGAAGCTAGACACATAAAGGCAGCAAAGGAAAAAATGGAACAATATAAATTAGTAAAAGGACATAGAAAAGTATAGGATATTTGTAAGATGGAATAGCACAGGGAGGAGAAATGGTATGGAGCGCAGCACATACATGCGTGCGCACACACACACACACACACACAACATGAATGCATAAACAAACTGAGAAAAGCAAAATGTAGAATGCATACCTGGTGATGCCATTTATACACATTTAAAAAACTACATGCAAAACAATATTGTTTATAACATACAGTTAGGTAAAAGTATATAAATAGACTGTAAGGCACATTTTGGTAAAGGTGATGTGATGGAGACAAGGAAAGGTAGTTTTAGCTCTTTTATGTTTTCTTTTTTTAAAAAAATATTGGAAGTGTCACTGTGTTTGGCACAAACGTAAAAGCAGGTTTGCTCTACCAAAAAGGGATAGAGGCACATTCAAGCTTTCTGATTCATAAATGAATATCTAAACAGAAGAATAAATAATAATGAAAAGCAAGAAAGTGGGAGAGAGGTGTAGTATTGTAGGGAGGAGGCAAGAGAATTATGTTCATCAAGCTACATTCAGAGACTGCAATGTGCTGATCAGCCCTGCAGCCAGGCCAGGAGGACACCTTCAGATCAAAGGAAGATTTCTGCTGGGATTGCTAACAACCCTTTCCCCACACCTGTGAAGGGGAAACGGAAACCAAGAGTCATTTCTTGTGTCTAAAACCATGGGGAAACTAAGGCTGGGAAGTACCAGAAAGCCTTTCACTCTACATATTCTTCCCCTTCCTCACTGTATGTTCATATGGAAGGAATGGGAACTAAAGAATGAGATGTAAACCGAATGCCCTAAACACTTAGGTTCCCTCTCAGTGCCTTTACTGGGTCTCTCTCTCACTACCCGCCTCACTCTGCCTCTGAGAGAACACACTCGGTATGTGGCAGCCATTTCCTGCTCCAACAAATTTGTTCCTGACTGCCCTGCCCCCACCTCAAGAACTCTTCGGCTAACATCAGTTTTTTCATAGCTTGCCAACCAATTAATATTCTTTCTCATCTCTGTAGCTGTGCAGGAACAACAAAACTGTATAAAACTGCCTGTTATGTTACAGTTGAGGCTCAGCCTTTGGTTAAGAATCCACTGAGCCGGTGCCGACATCAATAAACGCTGCTTCCTGCTTATAGCCTCAGTGCCCTGTCTCTCTGATTAAGAATCCCGCAACATTTCTGGGGGCTCATCTGGGATCCAGAGACAGCAATTTTTGCCTTTTTTGTATTTGGGGTCCAGCCCCCAGGACTCAGGAAGACATGGACTCTGCTTGGCGTGCCAATGGCCCCTTGCCCATAAGGGAGAAATGTCTCTTTCAGTGACCTTGGGCAGCCTCCCTGGAAGTACAATGGAATCCAGAACCCGGAGAGGCGCAGGAACCAGCCCAAGAGCACTGTCCAACTGAGTACCTGGGTCCCAGGAAAAGCCTGTCCGCTAGGGGACAGGAATGGAGTCTGATCAACTCCCAATGTCACCCGAGTACTCCACATTTGTTAGGGGAAACTGTGACATCTCAGGTACATAGGGCGGAGGTGGAGTGTGTTGGTGTGTGATTGAGATGTGGCCTACCTATGAAGCGAGAGTTGAGCCCCTATCCACAGTTCCGTGGTGAACCTCATACGGCTCAGGGAGGTATTACCGAATCTCCATGAGGAGTCTAATCCAATGATCCTGGTTGGGGGTTTAGACCAACCCATTAATTGCCAAGATGTGCCTGAAAGGTGCCTGCAAGGGGAGAGGCCAGAGATGGGCCAAGCGAAGCTGAGTGCATGTGTGTCACCTACCATGGGTGGAAGGATGGGTGGACAACAGAGTAAACGGACGCCTTTAGGTTGTATGCTTAAGAATTTCAAAAGGTTATTCAGGAGATTATATAGAGTTGAACTCACCCCACACTAACTCCTTGCCTTTTGTGAGATTGACTGGCTCTCTATTGGCATTGGATGGCCAGCAGAGGGAGCTCTTGATAAGGAAATCATTGCAAAGATCCTTCAAGTCATTACCGTTCATCCTGGCCACCCAGATCAATTCCCTTACATTGATTCTTGAGAGGCAATAGTTAGCACCCGACTCCCTTGGCTGAGAGCCTGTTTAGAGAATAACTGTAGGGTCCTCCTAAACCGAGCTTCGGCACCCTCCCAAAGTCAGTTAAAAGAAAGCCTGTGTTGCCAGCACTAGGCCAGACCGAGCTCCATTCTGCTAGGCCCCCCAGGAGCCTATGGTCCAAATGATGGTGGGGGCCAACATATTGACTTTATGGTTGACACTGGAGCTGAACACTAAGTTGTAACTCGGCCTGTGGACCCCCTTTCTCAAAGACAAGCTACCATTATGGGAGCACCTGGGGAATGAGTCCGTCACCCCTTCCTAAAGCCTCAACAATACAACCTAGATGGACAAGAAATCATCCATGAATTCCTATATCTGCCTGACTGCCCTGTGGCACTGATGTGATGAGACCTTTTAGGAAAACTACAGGCTCAAATCACCTTTGACACATGTGGCCAAGCAGCCCTAAACTTGGGGAAGCCAGAAGCAAGGATCATGTCACTCACGGTTCCCCAAGGAGAAGAGTGGTGCCTCTATAGTCTCATAGAAGGGTTCCAACAGAGACCCGAGCTCCCTTTCAAGGTGCCCAGAGTGTAGGCTGAAGACAACCCTCCAGGACTGGCCTGACACATTCCTCCAGTAGTGGCAGAGTTAAAATCACGAGCTGAGCCAGCCCGCCAAAAACAGTATTTCAGTCCCCATTAGGCACAAGTGGAGATCCAAAAACATTCAGAGACTTCTGAAGTATGGAATTCTTTGTCTCTGCCAATTATCCTGCCTCTCCCGCCAGTTCGGAATACCAGCCAGTCCAAGATTTATGAGCAATCAGGTGACTGTCACCCTGCATCCCGTTGTCCCCAACCCATATACCCTCCTAGGCCTCATCCCTGCTGAGGCAGTTTATTTCACCTGTCTGGACCTCAAGGATGCCTTTTTCTGAATTCGCCTGGCTCTTCAGAGTCAACCAACCTTTGCCTTCCAGTGGGAAAGCCCTAAAAGCAGAGACAAAGGCCAAACCCCTCTATAAAGCCACAAGGAAGGGAGAATGGGAGTCCCTACTCCGGGAATCTACACAACACAAGGCCTGTGAAGAAATCAAACAGGCACTCTCTAACACCCCAGGACTAGGACTCCCAGACTTAACCAAATCTTCTTTCTGTACGTACATGAGCACACAGGTGAAATGACTCTGAGACAATAGCTTCAGGCCCTAGGGACCACTTTTCAGACTCTCAACCAATAGGTTAGGGAAAGGCTCCATGTCAGTTTAACCACTGAAGTTCATTCCTTTAAGCCAGAAGACTGGGTAAAAGAATGGAACATTCAGCTTCTAAAACCCCTGTGGAGAGCCCCTTTACTGTCATTGTATCTACCCCCACTGCAGTTTAAGATTGCTGAAATAATGCCCTGGATACATCACAGCAGACTTAAAACCGCATCTGCAGGTTCAGACTCTTCTGAACCCCTCAAGGCCACCCTCAGAAGAAAACACCAGCTGCGCCGACAGACCAAGGGTAAGACCTCAGCCCTGCTTTGGTCGCACTGGAAGCTGACCCATCTATGCACGGCAGAAGCCTGAGGACGACGTCTTGTCAAGATGGCACCCCTAAAGACTCTTTACCTTCTTCTCCTCCTACTCCACCACATGTGTGGCACCAGTCTCCCCACCTCTTCTTCCCCTTATACCCACTGCATGCAAAGGTACAGGATAGGGTCCAACATTGCCACCGGCTTCACTTCTGTAACCGGTGTACCTGAAGGGTGTGCCCTAAATGCCATGCTCTGCACTCATCGGGGATTTCAACATTAAATGGGGTACATAAAGGTTAAATCAGAGAGTGGCCAATCCTGCCAAGAGCCTGAAAAATTAGGGGAAATTTGGGCGTGTTGGCAATGGACCTCAAACGGGCAAAAGGTCTTAACCATGCAGCGGGCCCAACAGTCGAGGAATTGTGCAATGGCTGCATAATCCAATCTCATCTAAGCCTACGCTGTCTCCTAGGCCTCAAAGCCCACAAATGTATTTTGGCTGCCTTGAGCCAAAACCTAGGTAAGAGTTCTCTCAAGAAAACTATAGTTTGAAACAGAATTATAAAATAATATTAACGGAGACACTTTAAAATGGAGTTGAAGCCGCTATCCCAGAGGAACTGCTTTGAACGTCTATACCTCAAACCTTTGGAATGTTAAAAGGGAGAAAAATAACCCTTGGCTTATTATGTCCCAAATGACTGCTTGCAAAGATAACAAGAAAGCAAATACTGTGACTACTGGACTGATGGCTACTGGACTGAAAATTAAAAACATTGTTTAGAATTAACATCCCTGTGTTAATTTATCTGCACCTACAGAAATGCCTTCCTTTTACTGGTGTCATAGTTTCTCTCTCCTTTCTCATAAATACCTTTTGCTTTGTCTCCTACTTGGAACACTATTTGGGTTTCTGCCTGAATCAGTGCTTTCCTAATAGCTTTTCTTTTCTTCTTCTTTTTTTAATCTCAAATAAATGTGTGTTGCCTGTCACTTTGGCCTTTTTTTTAGGTTAACGTATCATAAGGACATAGAGATTCCAAATAATACAAGTCACAAATTCAGTTAAATGCACACATATGTTCCTGCTAACACTCACTGAACTTTGTAACCAGAGAATACATTTGGTTCAGGCACAGCACATTTACAAATATTGATTACACCAAGCCATGAAGATGAGGGTGGGGAGAAAAACTGTTTTAATTGCTTTTATACAAGTCCAAATTCACTGCCACATGGAAGTCACAAAGATATCCCTGCAAAGTGCTTATAATTGAAAATTTTAAAACCTATTTCTAAATTATTTTCTAGGTTGAAAAGGGACAAAACTTCTCAGAAAATTAAAGCTTTAAGTGAATTTACTCTAAAACAAGAAAAGGTTTAAGTAAGTGATCTGAACTTTTAACCTAGAGGCTAGGAAAAAAACCCCTCAAACATAAAAAAGGAAATTAATATAAAATAAATTCATGAAGCAGATAACTAAAATCTAATAAAATTTGATAAAACAGTTTTTTTAAAAAAAAAGACTGATAAAATAGATAAATTAAGAAAAAAACCACAAATGAACAGCACCAGGAGTTTTTTTAAATGAGCATTTATTACTATAGAGGAGATTGAAAAAGGAAAAGACTAAACTCTACAGTAAGACATTTAGGAGCATAGACAAATAGGCAATAGTATATTAAAATTAAAATGACTAAATGTCCAGGAATTACTAGAAATCCTACTAATCCAATTACAAAGAAACAGAAATAGCAGCCAAAGATTGTCCCTTAGGTAGCATCAACTCCAGATGACTTTATGGGCAACTTCTACCAAACATTCAAGAAAAAGAGAACAACGTGCACCAAACTAGAAAACTGAATAACAGAGAAAATTTTTTTTAAAGTTTAAGAGGAAAAAAAGAGAACTTTTTTTTGTGTGTGTGTTAAAAAAACACAAGAACTACTCTCTTAAATTTTTAAGTGTACAGTCCAGTATTGTTAAACATAAGTGGTGTTATAAAGATTTCCAGAAATATTTTATCATGCATGACTAAAACTTTATATCCACTGAACACCTCCCCCTCTTCCCCTCCCCCAACTTCTAGCAATCGCCACCCTACTCTCTGCTTCAATGAGTAGCATACTCCCAGTGGTCCCATGGTACAAAGATAAGACCTAGGCTGGGAGCCACCAAGCTTACACACTGAGGCTCCTTCCTTGGAGCCAGCCTGGCAGGTGTACTAATGGTGGGGAGCAGAAAGGCAGTCCAGGAGTTAGACCTCCCAGCTCACAGACCTCACCCTTGAAGGTAGCTGAATCATGCTGGGTGACTCTGGGAGATTGGCAGGTAGGTGGGAGAGATAGATGTAGCACCAACACAAGTTTGGAAAGTTCCGATGTGCACATAGAAACAGAGCTCTTCTCATTCCTGGGGAACTACAGGCATCTAGAGCAGCCCAGGGTGGGGCCAAGGCCAGCAGTTTCCACCTGGTCTAAATACCTCAGTCCCTAAGGGCTGGCCTGAGCAGGGTATGTCTTAATGTTTCACAAATTTGAGGCAGTGTATTTCTAGGATAATCATATTATCAAGAAGGACAATTCATTGTTTGAAGCTATTATTGACTCTACTACTAATGAAGTGATGGCTGTTTATAAGGAGAATTATACTAGGGCAGAGCAGATGGCTTTTACAGTTTTTAGAAAAACTTAAAAACATTCATGATGCAATTTATGAATACTTTTGGACTTAGGTTACTATATCTATTGAAATATCAAGTTCCATTTGAATTTATTGAAGTTTTCATTGTTGCTTGACTACTACAGTATACTGTGAAATAATTTATTTTACTACATTTATAAGGTTGATATAGGAATTCTTTCAAGTGTATCACTGTGCTACATAACTGGTACCAATATTTACTAAAATATTTATTTTTCCACATGCACAATGGCTACTGACAGAGGAACTTATTCGAATATATTATTTTTGTTTGCTACATGGCTTTACCAATTTTTACTGGTATATGCTTTATTTAGCATGTACTATAAAGGAATTCCTTTGAATATCTTTTATGCCATGGATTTTTTCTGTTACCAGCATTCAATAAAGTACAGTGCCAGTGTTTGCTTTTACACTACCACATGTCAGATTACCTTCTTTTTTCCCAGATGTGTTTTGCTGCTACTTACATGAAATGATCATTGGCAAACATGTATACATAAAATTTTCTTTAGCTAGGTCATTTTATACTCACATTTCAGTGTTGGTAGATTATATTGCTGCATACTCAGAATTTAGAATGTCCTAATACATTCTACTATATGTATACAAAATGACATTTCTCCCTCAAAACCACTTCTCAATATCTTATAATACATGTATTATGAGAAATACTTAATTCTTTATATAATCTTATATAATAGTGTGACCATACAATTTATGTAAAATGGGACACAATAAAAAGGGAACACTATTAAAAATTAGGATGGGACTACAGGCATAAAATTGGAATGATCCCGGGCAAACTGGGACATATAGTCATATATGGACACTATATTCATATACCTGCATATCTATGTTGGCAAATGAGGAATACTAATATAC
This sequence comes from Macroglossus sobrinus, assembly GCA_004027375.1. Taxonomy (NCBI): domain Eukaryota; kingdom Metazoa; phylum Chordata; class Mammalia; order Chiroptera; family Pteropodidae; genus Macroglossus; species Macroglossus sobrinus. The sequence goes on along the minus strand of PVKZ01002550.1, from coordinate 113,195 downwards.
AAATACCTACCTATATACTAATATCAGTAGATCATCATGATGTCTATTTACTGAGAAACACAAGTAGCAGAAGGAAATGTCGTGTAGCAGACAATAGTTTGGGGAAAAACAAACACTTCTGCCTTATTTTCCATATAAATATATAAACAGAATTTGGGGCATGTGGGTAAAAGGGCTCTTTGGCCTTATTTGCAGTGTTTTTACTTTTTACAAGAAAAATGTATTTATGCAAACTATATATGTCAAAAAAATAAAACTAAACAACTCCCTTTGTTTTACTATAGAAAAAAATTAAAGAGAAGTGTTCTGAATGTATAGAATTAGGAACTTAACAGATATGTCATTCTGAGTTGGCTTTTCAGACTGATGTGGTTTAAAAACAACACACACCATTTTGAGTGTTTAAATACATCAAAATTTAAAGAGTGGAAAATATTATCATTTTCTTTTTTAGCATGGTATAATCTACTCCATAACTTCAAAAATTTTTTTTTTTAGTTTAGAGCTCAAAATATCATTGATTTGAGCTATTTAAGACCACAGTAAACAAATTAGTACCTGTTACATAGCAGTGAATCAATGAAATGTTTTCATTAGTACCATCACTATCTGAACACCCTGTTCTCACACTCCAGTCCCACACTAATTTCTTACTGAGCATTCCACTTGAATGCCTCTAACTCAGCCAGCATGCCTCATATCTTTTCCTGCACACATTAGCTTCCCCTCCAAACCCTTCAGCCTCTCCCCATGGAACCACTATTAAGTAAGGATCTGTGTACATTTGTTTTTTGCAGGTTACAAAAGGGCCTCCATGCCATTTACCACACAGGCTCTCCGCGATGAGTAGGGAATGTATTATGTCTACTTTACAGATGAGGGGAAAATATGCTGGACATCGAATTGAAAGAGACAGATCCTGCCTAAGGAAGTGCAAGCACATGCGAGTCCCTTGAACACTGAGAGGCCACAGTTGCCCACCACCGAAGAGTTTATTTCCACTTGGACCAAAGTTTATTTTCTAGTGCTTAGAGAAACCTCAGAAGTATTTAAAAAATCTACCTTTCTGAGAATTTCTAAGGGTATCTACAAGTTGGAATTTGCATTTATTACTTTGGCAGATTTTTTTTTTTTTAATTAGGCCGGTGCTCTGTGCCCAGAATGAAGAAAGAAACTTGCGAGGAGGCAAATATCATTCAACTGAATAAAACTTGGGCTCTGCTCTCAAGATTGTTTTAGAATGTCCACTTAGGGAGAGATTAGGCATGTGCAATATGACCAGTCAGTATACGATTAGGTACAAAAGCAAATCGACTGTTCTTGGAGGATGTCCTATGTGTTATTAGGGGTCTTACATTCCATTCTTTACATGAGTCAAAATTTAGATTAACCTACACACATATGTGTGCACCACACGCTGGCCCCATGGTAAACCAATGCTTTTCTTGTTACTGTAACCTATGAGGTTGTGCAGTAAAAATCACTATATACAGTTACATGTTTTTTGCAACAAATAATGTAAATAAAAGTTTTTTTTTTAATTGTAAATGCAGTTTGGGTGACATTTGGCATTGAATAGTATTATAGTATTATGCTAAAACCATAAAGTCACCTCAGACATGGTAGTCAAGAGTTTGGTGTCTGGATTCCAATGGACCTGGCTCAAATCCAAGCTCTTTCACTTCCTAGCCAAGTGATTTTGGGTGACCTTGAGTAAGATTCTCTACCTCCCTAAACCTCCATCTCCTCACATGTAAACTGGAAAAACATGTTCCTATTACTTAACATCACTGAGAGAACTAAATGAGCTTAAGAAAATAGCCTTACTCATAGTATGGAAACGTTCAAACAATAGTAGCGACTATAAAAAATGATTGTTTTTGAGCAATTTAGTCAATAAGGTTAATACCCATTGTTATCCCAATGTTGAGCAAATCCAGAAGCAAAATCCCACTGGCAGTTATTTGACCACAGAGCAGTGGCGGGTGTTGTAACTGCCCCAGTAACAGCAAATTATTCTTTTTTAAAGCTGGCAAACATTTCAGATTCATACTCTCTAGTCAGGACACTCGGCTCTTAGGGATGCTTAGGCGCACAAGACGACTCATTCTCATAACAAAATTTTAAAATATATTTTGATTATAAAGCATTTTATTTTTAGATCTGTAATAGGCTCCCTTGGAGGACTGGGGGAAGAGACATCTAGAATATTTGCCAGGATTAAATTCCTACAAACACAGAATTTTTAGATTACTTGCATGCCTCAACCAATTCTGTTAAAAATAAACATTGCAAATCACTTAATATAAACCCCTTGTTGGCTGAAAGCCACTTGCCCAGGTCACTTGGCTATATGTCATTTCTTGAGGTAGATTTTGCCTCAGTCATAAGGCAAAATAATGACAAAGGTATCTTTCCTGGTGTGTATGAGTTCTAAAATACAAAAAGGTAATATATAAATTTGCCCAGCCTAGAGATGCTGTGGTCTGGCTGACTCCATTTTAGGTGAGATTTTCAATAGGAAATGGCTCTTTAGTGCTAAATGAGCAGGTAATCAGGCTGAACTGGATGGGTCATAACAGGAGCCCTTCGGCCAAAAGAAAAAGGTCCTAGGAGTCTAGAGAAGTCAGCACTGAAATGTGGCACTGTCAGTCAACAAACAACAACTGGGTCTGCAGAAAGGAGGAACAGGGAGGTCCTTTTGGAGGTCCCATCTCCCCATGCATTCATTCAGCAAAGGTGTGCCAAGTATCTGCTGTGGCAAAGCACTGGGAAGGAGAGAGCAATAGAGAACTACGGAGCCTCTCACCTAGTGAGTGTGCTGCAAAGGGAGCACATTTGGTATTTGGCAGCATTGCCTCTCCTTGTTGGGAGATAAGAAACAGCAGGAGGACTCCCAACCCACACAAACCTTCTGAATCAGAACTGCCAGGGGAAGAGTTTAGAGTCTGCAGATATATTTTTATGGCGGTAAAGTAGATGTAACATTAAGAGTTCTGAAATTGTCGGTTCTGATCATTTCCTCCCTCCCAGTTTACTGGCTGTTCTGGTGAAAGGACTGGTCCCCAGAGCTTCCCACTCTGCAACTCTGCATGATGTCTCCCCTCTGCACTCTATTTTCTTTTTAAAATGAAATTGTATATATTTAAGGTACAACATGATGATTTGATACACATATAGAAAGTGAAACGATTACTACAGTCAAGCTAATTAACATTTCTCTTCACACAGTTACCTCTTTTGTGATGAGAGCACCTAAAATAAATCTAGAAATCTAACATACAGCATGATGGCCGTAGATAACAATATGATTTTAAATACTGGTGTCTGTGTTTTCTTGTTTTTTTTTTTTTTTTTTTTTAACTTGGGCCTCCAGTATTCTTATTTTCAAGTAGGTCTGGGAGTTATAGACTTAAAGGAAGGGAGAACCGGACATCAGAGTCATAAATTCTCATGAAAACACCTGGCTGGTAAATGCATTCAGCCAACCCACAAGCACTTATTGGGCAGACGAAGGGACTGTTCTGTGTTCTCTTTAGAAGATTTTAATGCTACTGGTGCTCCCCTGCCATCCCCTCAAACCTTCCATGTCAGTGCTTGCCTGCCCAACTTCCAAGTGCTAACATCTGCATTGTTTTGCATTGCTCTGTCATGAAAAGATTAGAACTGATAGAAAACAAAAATACCCACATCCAATAATCGAGGGGGTTTAGTGGATAGTGAGTGCCTTGCACACCAGGTGGGATAACTCTGAGAAAGCTGTTTACACTGGTTTCCAGAGTTTCCCCAAAAGAATTAAGCCCGTTATTCTGATAAAAGCTATTTTCTTTTCTTCCTGTGTCTCACTCCCTGACCTATATTTTCTGGGGTCAGTTTCCAAATAAAGTACTTGCACTTGACTCCTTGCCTCAAGATCTGTTTCTGAAGAAACTTAAACCAGGACACAGTGGGTATCTCTCACAATCTAATCATCAAAATTCCTTGCAAAGCCTGTTCTGAGTTACACAACACCCTCCTAAATGGAGGCCCCACATACAAGAAGGGAATATTAATGAGGTTTGTTTTTCATTTCCTGAAAGGGGTTCAAAAGAAGCAGGTCTGGAGATGTCTCCTGAAGGGCTTGGTCATTGTGAGAATGAATGTCTTTTATATCCGGCTTGTTGCACAGCAATAGGGAGCAGGCAATAGAACAAACTCCTGCTGGATGATAAATATAAGCATTGTGGTTATCATTTCTAGGACTTTCTTACCTCTCATTGCACTGCTTCAAACCTGACATGATGCTTGGTACACAACCAGTGTCTAATACATTGACTATCATTTAATAAAGATAGTCTTTGTAGAACAAACAAGGAATGCAAATAATGTGGCTCATATGCTGCATAAGATAAGAAAATTTATTCTCCTCTAGAAATAAATTCTCCAGAAGAAACCAGACCTGTCAACACTTTTACTTTAGTTCAGTGAAATTGATTTCGGACACATTTGAGTATCTTCTGCCTTTGATTGCATCATTCTTTCTTGGCACATGTTTATTCTACTGTCATATTGGTATACAGGCTAAGTTGCTATAAAAAAGCAAATCTTTAAACTACAGTGTCTTGATACTCAAACCTACACTTATGATAAAATCTAAAAGAACTAAATACACAAACCACATAAAAATTAGTACATGTAAAAGTGGAAAAATATTAATATGATCTGTGGATTGCATCAATGTCAATATCTTGGTTGCAATTTTATTATACTATAGTTTTGCCAAATGTTACATGTGAATCTACAATTCTCATAATAAAAAATTCCATTAAAATATATAGTATGATAAATATGTAACAGTACAGGTAATCCAGATTGGTAAAACTAGTGAGACAGCTCTACTCCACAAGGTCTTTCAGGGATCCAGGTTCCTCCTATCTTGTTGCTTCAACATCTGATAGAGTACCGTCCTCATCACAATGTTGAAACTAAGTCAATGACCAAGCTGAGTTTCAGTCCATGGGAAGAGAGAAAAGTAGGCAAGAATTTTCCTTTTAGGCATGTGATGCAGAAATTGCACACATCATGTTTACTCACACTGTATTGGCAAAAACTTAGCCACATGGGCACATCTAGCTTCAGGGGAGGCAGATAAATATATTTTTTTTATTTTGGATGTTTATGTGCCAGTAAAACACCATTATTATAAGAGAAGGAACAGATTTTTTAGGGTAACAACTAGCAGGCTTCCACAAAGCAAACATTGATCTTTTTAGTTGGTGTAGTGAGTATGTACTTTGGTTATGTGCCAAGAATCCATTCATTGGGGAAAACCACATCTGATATGTTCTATAATAATCTTTCCCTCCAATGATTGGATGGACCTCCAGTGATAGGCTGAATAATAGCCTCAAAAATAACCATGTCCTAACCCCTCAAACCTGTGAAACCTTCCATGTCAAAAAGGACTTTGTGCAAGGGTCAAGATGGTGTAGAAGGTAGAAACTGTGCACACCTCCTCTCACAGCCACACCAAAATTATAACAAAACTACAGAGCAGCCAGCAGATGGAGTCACCTGAGGACTGGCTGAACAGAAGCCCTACAACTAGGGGCAAAATTAATAGATCACCTCAAACCAGTAGGAGGGGCAGAGATGTGAAATGGCTAGGTTCCACAACCATGTGTGGCAATCGAGAATTGGGAGAGCTGTCTTAGCTGCAGAGCCCCCTCCCCCACTTAATGAGAAAGGAATCCCGGCCTCACACTGGGCTGCCCAGCCAGGGTTTCAGTGCCAGGAAGAGGCATCCCCATAACCTCTGGCTATGAAAACCAGAGGAAATTTTGCCTGAATGAGATAGAGAACTGTGCAAGTTCTCCAAATCTCTTAAATGCTCACACCCAGCCTTACTCACTGACAGACTCACTCACTCTGAGATCCAATGCTGGAGCAGCTGCTTCAAGGGCAGCAGGCACAAACGGGGAGGCACTGATTAGCTGGGCTTCAAAGAGAGGACTGGAAGGGCAGCTTTCTCCTGGATAGAAGTACTGGCAGTATCCATTGTTTCTTTGCTGAGCCTTTCCCCATCCCAGCCTGTGGACATAGGCCCCATGTATCTGAGTCACCATCAACCTGCATAACACAGGTCACTCCACCCAGGGGATTTCCTACTTATTCCAACTTGTGGACCCACCCAAGCCACTTCCAGTGATTTATTACATACAAATGGGCTCCTAATGCAGACTTTCCTAAAGTCTCTCAAAGGCTTATAAAACCAAAAGCAGCAACATCTGGTCTCAGCAGTCCTGCACCTCTTACTGAGCAGTGTCAAGCCCTGCATCAGTGGCAGCCAGCCTTAGTTTCTGGCTTGGCCTCTCAAGGCACCTATAAGCCCAGCACAGGTGGCAGCCATTCATCTGTGGATTGCTTTGTGACTCTTACCAGGTGGCCTCAGAGGTGAACAGGCTGGGTTGAACCTGGCCTGCAGATGGATCCCTCCCAGGACTGTGCTACTGAGCCCCATAGCACACTTAATACATAAGGCCATTCAACTAAGACTGGGATACTTAGGAACTCTACCTAATACAATAAAACAGACACAGGGAGGCAGCCAAAATGGTGAGACAAAGAAGCGTGTCCCACATGAAAGAAAACAGAACAAACTCCAGAAAAACAATTTACCAAATGGAGATAAGCAATCTAACAGATGCAGAGTTATAAGGATACACAATGAACCTAGGGGAAGAATAGATGAACTCTGAGAACTTTAACAAAGAGAGAGGAAACATAAAGAACCATAATAAATAAAGAATACAATATCTGAGATGAAGAGTACATTAGAGAGAATCAACAGAATGGATGAAGCAGAGGATCAAATCAGTGACATAGAGGATGGGGTAGTGGAAGACACTCAATCAGAACAAAAACAAGAAAAAAGGATCCAAGAAAATGAAGACAGTTTAAGGAGCCTCTGGGACAATATATCAAGCATGACATTTGCATTATAGGGGTACCAGAAGGAGAAGAGAGAGAGCAAAGAAATGAAAATTATTTGATGAAATAATGATGGAAAATATCCCTAATATGGTGAAGGAAATAGGTATATAACCCCAGGAAGTTCAGAGAGTCCCAAACAAGATGAACCGGGAGTCCCACACCAACACACATCATATTAAAAAGCCAAAGTTTAAATACAAAGAGAGAATCTTAAAAGCAGCTAGAGAAAATTAGTTAGTAATGTACAAGGGATCTCCCTTAAGACTGACAGCTGATTTCTCAAGAGAAACTGTGCAGGCCAGAAGGGCTTGACACAAAATATTCAATGTGATGAAAACCCAGAACCTACAACCAAGATTGCTTTACCCAGCAAAGCCATCATTTAGAATTGAAGGACAGATAGCTTCCTAGACAAGAAAAAGCTAAAGGAGTTCATCACCACCAAACCAGTATTACAGGAAATATCAGAGGGACTTCTTTAAGAAGAAGAAAATACTATGTATCAAAAATGTAAATAAATAATGGCAATAACTACATCTCTATCAACAAGCACTTCAAATGAAAAAGTTATTAATAAAAAAAAGAAAAGAAAAAGATAAAGAATTAAATCTCCAGTCAAAAGATAGGGTAGCTGAATGAATAAGAAAACAAGACCCTTACATAGGCTGCCTACAAATAACTCACTTCAGATTAAAAGACACACACAGATTGAAAGTAAAGGGATGGAAAAAGATATTTGTTGATGGACCTAGAGGTTAGTTGTCCTGAGTGGAGTCAGATAGAGAAAGACAAATGTCATATGATTTCATGTATATGTGGACTCTAAAAAAAAAAAAAAGTAAAACAAAACAGAACAGAAGCAAATTCATAGATACAGAGAACATGTTGAGGGTTATCAGATGGGTGGGGACCTTGTGGGGGCGGGGATCAGTGAAAGGGCTTAGGAAGTACAAATTGGTAATTACAAAGTAGTCATGGAGATATAGAGTATAGCATAAGGCAGTGGTCCCCAACCTATTTGGCACCAGAGACTGGAATTCCTGTGAGAATCTAAGGCCTGATGATCTGAGGAGGAGCTAAGGCAGAGATGCCAGATGGGGAGCAGCTGCAAATACAGGTGAAGCTGTACCCGCTCGCTGGCCATTCACCTTCTGTTGTGCAGCCTGGTTCTTAATAGACCACAGACTAGTATCAGTCTGCACCCCAGGGGTTGGGGACCCCTGGTATAAGGAATACAGCCAATAATATTGTAATAACTATGTATGGTGTCAGAGGGGCACTATATTAATTGAGGTCATCACTTTGCGAGTTATATAGATGTCTAATCCTATTTTGTACACCTGAAACTAATACAATATTGTATGCCAATTATAACTGAAAAAGAAAAAATTGTTTTAAAAAGGAGATTTTGTAAGTGTGATTAAGTTAAGGATCTCGGGATAGGGAAATTATCCTGGATTATCTGTGTGTGCTCTAAATGGAATTATAAGTATCCTTTTGAGTGGGAGGCAAAGGAAGATTAAACTATAGAAGAGAGAAGGCCACATGACAGCAATGGAAGCAAAGAGATTCAAAGCTGCTATGTTACTGACTTTTAAGATGAAGGAAGGAGCCATGAGAAAAGGAATGAAAAGTATGTGGCTCACTCATAAGCTGCAAAAGACAAGAAAACAAATTCTCTTCTAGAGCTTTTAGAAGGAATCATACCTGCTAACAACTTGACTTTAACTATGTGAAATTGATTTCAGATTGATAGCCTCTAGAACTGTAAGAGAATAAATGTCTGTGGTTTTAAAGCCACCAAACTTGTAGTATTTGTTATAGCAGCCATAGGAGACTAATATGCCATCTTAGAGTGAACAATAATCCAATCTCTGTCAATTAGAATATACCATCTTTCAGCTTCAGTGATGGGTTAAGAAATAATCTCATGACCCGTGACTGTCCAATCAGAATCTTTCTTGGGACTTCTGCAGAAGTCCCAAGAAAGATTCATTGGCTTTGACAGCCAATGAATCCCATCTAGTTGACAAAAGGAAGATTACCAGCTAACAGAAGCAAGGGAAGCTGAGAGATGGGGAGACAGAGCTCTCATGATGTTTGAGGCCCTGAAGCTAATACCACTTTTTGAGCTTCCAGTTATAGAAGCCGATCATTACTGCCTTTGATTTACCTATATGAGGATGGATTTCTATGATTTGCAACCCAAAGATAAGTGATTAACATAGTTTGTACCCATATGAAAACAGCAAAGAACAAAAGTGGTAGAGCTAAACTTTACCATCTCAGGGGAGTCTTTTGTGTCTTTCTGAGAAAGCTCTAAAGGCTTGAGCCCTAAACAGAGAGCCTTTGACCAAGACACTCAAAACAACATTTAGCTTTAATCAGCACTATTTAAACAGTACTGAGAGAGCGTGGGTAATAAGAATGAGATATTTCAAAAGTTTTTAAGAGGAAAAAGTAAAACCATTGACCCAAATAAGATGCTTTATAATTCTGAATAAATGCTAAAAATGCTTATAAAAGAATTTTAAGATGTTTAACTGATGAATACATATAATATAAACATTCATTTTGTGACTTCAGAGTTTATTATGTAATGGGGCAAAATATTTTATCAAATGCACTACGACTGATAAATGCTAGTTTCCCTTTCTAAAATGAATCAATTTTTGAAACTATTGACCACCAAATCAATGTAACTCTTTTTTTTCTATCTATTTCTCCCTCTCCTCCCTTTTTTAAGTGGAAGAAAATAGATTTATTCGGGAAATAGAGCAGCATAGTGGAAGGAACATGGAATGTAGAGGAAATGAGACTCAGAAGCCTTGGCTTTTAATCTCAACTCTGTCAATTACTAGATTTGTGACTTTGGGCACGGATCTACTACAAGGAATCCCTTACCCATTCTCAGAGAGTTTGTAGTGGTGAATATCTTTTAGGGCAAAATCTCTCAGCCTTAACTGTGCATAGAAATTCCTCAGGAAAATTCCAAATTTTGCTAGAATTTTGTAGATGCTTTTTAGGTTTGGAGTGGGACCTGAATCTGCATTTCTGATAAGGTCTCAGGTGATATTAATGTCGCTGCTTCACACTTTTGCTTAGCAAGATTTTAGGGCAGACTTCAGGCATGCAATGATTTCCCTTCTCTGGAAACTGCTCCAGTTTATAGTAGTGAGCCATTAATAGCTGTTTTTATACCCACTTGTCATAGATGACTTCAGCCAAATTGGGCCAAAAGATCTCACCTGCAAATCTGGTTTGTGAAAAATAAAAAATAGCAAGAGATATGACATTTATTCACTTGTTCATTCGGCATTTAAAAAAATTTTTTTTTCTCTGTGTCAGATACTATTGTAGGCAGTGGATACACACCAGTCAATAAAGCAGATATCTGCCTTCATGGTGCTTTCGCTCTAGCAATCTATAGGACAAGTTTAGGTGGGCTAAGCATTGTGATGAGATTGCAGAATTTCAAAGGTTGCAGGAGACCTGGTTTAAATACGAGTGTCAGGGGAAGCTAAGCTCTTGCTTCTCTTCCTGCAGGAACCTTGGGGGCCACATATTGAAGACAACAGCATAACAAATGAAGCAAGACTGGGTCCCTGTGCCATTATGTGGAGGAGAGCTACTCTCCCCTTCCCTCCAGACCAAATTGGACTATGATGAGAATGAGAAATAAACTTTTATTGCACTAAACCACTGAGATTTCAGAGTTTATCTGTTATAGAAGCTAGCACTTCTTACTATAAATACATAAATTGCTCGACTCTTTCTGAGATGCTAAAAATTGCTTTTTTCACTTAAATTAGCTAAGGCTACTCTCTACTATGTGAAGCCCAAAAATCCTTATGAATAAAATTTCTGCGAGAATCCAGTAAGCAGATAGGTGTGAAAGTACTTTGTAAAGTATGAAGTGTTATGTACCTGTGAGTAATTAGGACTATAAATTGAATTTTATGCAATGTACCCACTCTCTGGATATATTAATAGGACAAAGAAATTAAACAAGCATTAACATATCAACTCACACTGAGGTTAATTTCTTTCTCTGGTCATTTCTATCTTCAATTTCTTCTTGTTCAGACCTTTACAAAATCACATTTACTAATTTCCATTAAGTAGCAGGGGAAACTAAGGAAGTAATTATAAAAATTATAATTTCCTTTAAAATAGAAGTGCTTAGATTTTAAAAGTCCTGGGTGGCACAAGAATATTAACATTTAAATTTGTCATACTTATTCTCATGTGCTATCACCATGCAGTGGATCTGGATGTCCTTCAGAGGATCTGAAATTTCTAAGAGAAATCTGTCTTTTGTATTGCATCCTCAGAGGAGAGTTTTCTTCCTTGACTACTGGTCCCAAGACAGGTGGCTGGTCTCCCAAATTCCTCACTAACTTTCCCCTTCCCCTCTTCTAATCTTTGTGTGTCCTGGGCAGCCAACGCAAAACTGTTCCTTAAGACTACTTGGTACAACCATATCTCAGTCTCTTGAGATTTGTGGCTGGTTCACAGTTGGGGACAAGGCATACAGAAAGGCCAATGCTGAGGACTTAGCTTTCTTTACCTGGCCTTCAGTTTTCATATCCCAGTGCTTGAGGTTGTCCTTACAATTTGTGTTCTTAGTGGAAACTTAGCAGTAAATGATATATTTCATATGAGCCTCTTTGGGTCTCAATTTGGCAAGAGCAGCAGATAAAGTCAAAATCTTTACTCTTTGAGATACCAAAATGAAATCCTCCCTAGCCAGGAGTCAATTCATGTGTGTGTGTGTGTGTGTGTGTGTACACAGAGCTTGCAACTCTCCAAAAAACCAGACTTCTGATGAGGAGACAAAAGATGGGTCTCTCGAAAACACCTTTGAACAAGTATGCCAATCTTCCTTCTTACGTGGCTTTTAAATGTTTGGTTCCTTTAGCAACAAAGGTTAGTCCTGGCCTCATTGCCTGCTCAGTGGCCAGAAAAAGTGGAGCTGAAAACAGTGAATATCAGGGACACAGAAAAACATATGGATACACATAAATGTGGAAACTTAGAGCTAAATATAGACTTTAAAAGATACAGGGAGACCTTAAAATATTCAGGAGTCTCTTGGAGCCTCATCCATCATCATCCATCCATCCATCCAAGCAATACTGAATTGAGCCTTTTTATCAGGCACTGTACTCAGCATTGGGGGTACACAAAGACAGTAGTGGAAGTGAAAAAGGCAGAAATTAGACGGGAATAGCAGTAGGCATAACTCTAAGGGCTCCCGTTTAGCTGGAATACAGGAGGTGGGCACATGGGGGAGATTCACAGAACAAACCTACTGTCCCAGCACAGGTGAGGGTGGTTTAGAAACCTGCACATCAGAGAGATGCCAAGACCTCCTGGCTTCCTAGAGAGGCCAGGAAGTGGCTTGGGGGTGGGGGCCACAGGTCAGATGGCTCTGGTGGCGCCTAGCAGAGGTGGCATGGGGCACTGATGTCTGGGCCTCACTGTGTCACATCGTTCGCTGTTGAGTCCATCGTCTGCCGCTGCTGTGCCTGGGCCGGGGTGGAGAGGGTCGCCCTGAGCGGACACCGAGTGGGAGCCGGTGGGAGGGCTGCAGCTCCAACAGGCCTCAGGGCCCCTAAAGGTGACCCCTTCCTGTACCTGCGCGGGGTGGCAGCCCAGGTGGGACAAGCCCAGTGGCAGGTGGTAAGCAGCACTGTAGTGGGTAACACTGACCCAGCTGGCGAAAAACCCTCTGCTATGGAGCCAGGCCTTCAAGCTTGGTTTTCTAGAATGTTCCCAAGGCCTGAAACACTGGCTAGACCCTGCTTCTCTTCTCCCTCCCTCCTGTTGGTTTTTAAAGACAGCAGGCGGCAAGCTCAGAGATCTCAGCCTGCATCTGTATCTCGCTAGACTTGATTCACATTTTTTGTTTTCAGCTCACTTTTTTGGAAAGATTATGACAAATGATTCTGGTTTCCCATTTAAAGTGGCAATGTAAAGTTCCCATTTAAAAAGGATGTATTTCTAGTAAAAAAGTAAGTAGACTTAAGTAAAACATAATAGGTAACTCGTAGTACCAGTGGTACCAGTTGTGACAGAAATTGTGAAGAAGTGAACAACACTGCGTTGTCCCAACCCAGCTGGGGAGTCCTATAGACATTACTTGAAGTCCTGGGTTTAACTAAGCCCTTATGGCCCACTTCATTTGTGAGCCAGTTTCTCTCATTTCCTTCCTTCTCCACTCCCTTCCTTCCTTTTCTTCTTCCAGCTTTATTGAGATGTAATTGGCATATTAACAGTGTGTAATTTTAAGATGTACAACATGATGATTTGATACATGTATATATTGTGAAATGATAACCACAACAAGCTTATTTAGCACCTCATCACCTTGCATAATTAGAATTATTGTATGTGGGAAGAATGTTAAAGATCTCTTTTAGTAACTTTCAAACATATAATGTAATATTGTTCACTATAATCACCATGCTGAATATTAGATTCCCAGAACTTATTCTATCTTATAACTGGAAGTTCATACCCTTTGACCAACATCTCCCCATCCTCTCATCACCACTACCCCTCCCCCCAAGCCCTGGTAACCATCATTCTACTGTTTCTATGAGTTCAGCTTTTTATAGATTCCACATGTAAGTGATATACAGTATTTGGCTTTGTCTGACTTACTTTGCTTAGCATGATGCGATCAAACTCTATTTGTGTTGTCACAGTGGCAGAATTCTTTTTATGGCTGAATAATGGTCTCTTGTTTATATATACCACATTTTGTTTATCTGTTGATGAACATTTAGGCTGTTTCCATATCTTGGCTATTGTAAATAATGGCACAGTGAACATGAGGTGCAGATATCTTTTTGAGATGGTGATTTGACTTCATTTTAGCAAGGACGAAATAGGATCAGAGAGATTTGGTGACTTACCCACAGTGACACACAGAATTGGTGGGAGAGCCAAGTCTAGACCCAGATTTTCTGATTTCCAACTGAGAAAGCAGAACCCTGCATATCTACTGCCCCTACATCATGGGAGGGGATGAGGTGCCTCCTCCCTGCCCCTCTGGGAATTGGAGGGACCTGAATGAAAATGCAAATATGTTAGCTGTGAAAGCCCACCCAGGACTCAGGTCAGTTAATTTGGATTTAACAAATCAGTACCCATCTCAGAGGTTTGTTAGCACCAGGGGAAATAATTTCTCTGAAGGGGCTTAGGTCAATGCCTGGCACACAATAAGTATGCTGAATAAAGGGCAGCTGATACTGCTTGGACATGTTGATCTGGCAGACATGCTGAGCTCGAGAGGAAAGTTCGGTGTAGTTCTTGCAGATACAGCCAAAAGGGGCATTTGAAAAGGTTGCAGAGAACATATTCCATTTGGATTTACTGTGTCTACAGTCTGCCAGATACTCTCTGTTGCTGCAATATTTTTGAGCGATGGCCTGTGCTTGCACTGAGTTTATATGGTAGTTTAAGAAGCATATGAGAAATATCAATTGTAAAATTATTTAATTACTTTTGCCATAAGCATCGTGAAGAATTGCAAGGATCTCTTCTGCAATAGTTGGGTAAAAGGAATTTGAGTGCATAGCTGGACAAGAAGATTTGACACACCTAATTAGGGTGATGAGAATTAGACAGCTGCCCTGCCACCTTCAGTTACATTCCAAGCAGTGTGCACAAATACCACTATCCATTACGAGTATTGACTTTCCACTTGGTGTTATGCCCTTCATTAATTTTCTTCCCAAATGTGTTTGGCCATTTTGGTTTTATACCTCACATCCCTTTTACCTGTATCAGAGTTATTTTCCTTATCATCTCTAACAATTACTCGTCTTTATTGCTTTGACTGCTTTATATTAAACACAAATAATTTTCAGATCATGCATGGAATTTGAACAGCACCATTTCTAAGCCCTCTACCTTCAATGTGTTTTCCTGCTCTCAATACAGTAAAAATATATTTACCTTTTGCCTGTAGTCAGTACTTGAACAAGTCATTTGAAACACACCATCATAGGGTTAAACTATACCTGGAGATAATTTTTTATTTCTTAAAGTAAATATAGTAATTTTTTATTTTTATGAAAGCAGTCTTTCGTTCTCTCTATTTCATACTCTAGTGGCACCTAGATTTGTATATTGCATTATAATACCAGAAGGTTAGTAACATCATCATCTTGAACTCTTGGGATGAAGGAACTGTATGCATAATCTAAGGTTCTTATTACTGATCCTTAGCATTTAATTAGGTCTTTGTAAATGTAAAGCACTCCTAGTCATTTTTATGAGTTTCTTCTCATAACTTCCCTGTGAGATGTCAACTTTATTACCCTCACTTTATCTTTGTATTATCAAGAGGTCAGGCAGGTTTTAAATTTCATTTTTTTCCTGTTTGTAATTAAGATTCCTTTTTCTTGATCATGGATTTAACTTTAACCTGTATCCACTAAAATGACTGCTCAGGTCGAATGTGACCCTTCCCCCCATCACACACACACATTCAGAGGAAAGCAATTTCTGAGCAAAGCCACGTTTTGAAAGAGTCTTTCAGCAATTGCAGTTATAAATGCCAGTCTGAGAGCCCACCTAGAAGGAATCAGGTGGAAGCGAATTAATAAAACAGAAGCCATAAAGTATATAAAAATCAAGCAGCTGATTGAAGAAAATCTACGTATACTTCTTTTTTTTAAATCCTTCTGGCTGAATGTGTATGGGAATGGAATTTTTTATAGTTTCCTGCAAAATGTGTTTACTGCAGTTTTTCTGTGCAATTGTAGGAGCCAGGAAGGGAGGAGGTGGCTTCTGGGAGGTACTGTTAATAGCTGGTAATCTACAATCTATAATGGTTTTACTGACCTGGTAGAGGCTTTTCATTGCTGTTTATTCTGTTAAATCCTGATTTTTCCTTACTGGTTGCCACCTTTCTCTTCTGATCTTCCTGATCAGGTCAGTTATATAACTTCTTGCCTCAGATCATCCTGAAATTAGTTGGAAGGTAATGAGGAGTAGCATGAGTACGCTGACGGGTACTCTGAACCTTTAATAGTTTGAACTTGTACGTCTTCAGCATGGCTAACATGCACATGAGCTTTGTGGTCTTGAGCCTGGACTGGAATGTGCAGTTTTAATTATTTTTTTAATTGGACTCTTTGAGGCCTTGTCTATTGTCTGAATCCCCTACAGTGGAAGGCTTGTAGAGATATTAAGAATATCTTAAACTTCCTTATCTCGTATCTTATTAATCAAAACTTTACTAACAAGACAGAACATTCCTAAAACCTGTGGTTGCTTTTTCAGTTAGTGACAACACCTCCCTTAAACTTCACCTGGACACTGTCTGCTGCTGTGTCATTCAATTGCTTGCCAGCTCCCATCCTAAGTTCAACTGAGCACCATGGCATTTTGTCCTCACCAAAAGCACTGTAGCCCATATCCTCATCACTCCTTACCTAGACTGTTGCCTGCTTCCAGGTGCTTCCTCCTGCAGGGAAAGCTTAGTTTTTCCCAAGCACCAAGTGAGTGTGCCATTCTGTAAACCTAAAAAGGCTTTCTATTGTCTACAAAATAGAATTAGGACTCCCCCAAAGTGAACTCAAAGCTGTCTCCACCCTAACCCCAGGATATCTTTCTGCCCTAAATCACCAGCTACTTGCCTTGTCTTCAGTTTGCACACCGGCCACAGCAGACTTGCCATATTAGTCACCCACACCAGGCTTCCCTGTTGCTATTTCATTCATTTACGATGCTCCCTCAGCCTGTAGTAACCCTCTGCCTCAACTGAGCTCATCTAAGTCTTCCCATTGTTTCAGTTCAGCTCTAATGCTCACTCTTTGATGAAGTCTTCACTGATCTGGCCTTCAGGATCAATTTTTCCTCTCACCCCACCTCAGTGCTCCCCACAGCATCTTGTTTATGCTGACATTATTACAGGAATCTTTTTTCTCCTTTTGCCTTGAACTTTAGATATTTGCAAAAGCCTCTCACCTTCATTGTAAGCTCCAGGATGCAGGAGATTTGTCTCATTTGGCTTTATGTCATTTTTATTCCAGAACTTTTTAGGAGATAAGTTAAATCAAAATGGCAGTGTTAAATGGCATATATAACAATGACTCTTAGACACTGAAGGGCCCTGCATAATCTTACAAAATCAGATGTCATTCACAGTGTTCAAAATCATCCATAAATTCAGTACATACTTGTTGAACACCTACTGTGTTCTAGGTTTTGGTAGGGACATGCCAGTAAAGAAGGCCAAAGGCTCAGTTGTCATGGCACTCATGTTCCTTTGGAAGGAGATCAACAGTAATTTTAGATAGTAAAATATGCCATGAAGAAAACAAAGCAGCATTTAACAGTAAGGGAGGGCTGTTTTAGGTAGGGTGATCAGAAAAGTCTCAACTGAGTAAGTGACACTTGAACAGACCTAAATATTGACAGAGATGTAACCAGGCAATGATCTGGTACAGTAGTATTTCACACTGAGATGAAACAAGTGTGCATAGACTTCAAGGCACAAATGATCTTGGCATCTTTAAGGAAAGGGAAAAAAGTTCAGGTGATGGAGGGTAGAGTACTAATGGTGGAAAGGTGTGAGACAAAATCAGAGAGGGATATTGCCACCAGGTCCTGGAGGTGAAGGTAAGAAGTCTGGATTGAAAACTCAGTGCATCTACAGCCATGCTACCCTGAATAAGCCCAATCCCATCTGATCTCAGAAACTAAGGATCATCTGGCCTGGTTAGTACTTGGATGGGAGATCACCTAGAGGAAGACCAGGAGATGTAGGCCTAAAAACAAAAAAAAAAAAAAAATGAAAAATAAGGATTGTAAGCTGACAAGGTCTTTGCAATCTGTGAAGCCAACGAAAAGTTGCCTTGCCTAAAAAAAAAAAACAACTCTGACATCTGTGTATAGTGTTTAGTTAGAAATAGCACCTGTAACAAAGTCATGTGATTATGTTAAATATTAGAATTGACTACACTTAGTTTTATGACTACTTCAAAACCAAATTGGAGTGATCTGTACTCAGAAAATAATAGACTTATAAGGACACTGCTAGGTAGATTAAAGGGATGCTGGTACATTCATTCTTTACACATTGTCTCATAAGCACAGCTATGGAATTGCTGAGTCAAACCTTTGGAATCCATCAGCCATCCTCCACACCATTGGTTTATTTTTCCTAATATTTATCACTCTTTTTCTGTATACCTTCAAGACACTGACAGTCACTTGCTGAATCTTGTCTTCAGTTGTCACATGAAGACATGAATGATCTGATTAGTTTTCTTAGCAATCTGGTCTACTTTAGTACACTTATCCAGAAGAACTTGTCAAACTTTTTGTAACCCTGTGTGTTTGAGAGAACTAATTATTGTATGAGGGAGTGTAATAGAATAATCGAATCCCTAAACTTTAGAGCTTGAAGAAAATGCAATTCAAGAAATTAAATCCATGGAGCACCCATCCATGCCAGGCATTTTGCTGAGCCTTTTTTATATACTATCCCATTCAGTCTTCATAAGCCTGTGAGCTTATTATCAATCAGCTCTACTTTTTAGATACAGCAGCAGGCTCAGAGGGATTAACTTGTCCAAGTGGAGACTGCTTGCAATCTCCCTGCCTTAACCACACCTCTGAGTATCTCCACTAATTTGAGCGAGTGAGTATGTATGCTCCCAGGGCATTTGAGGACCTGCATTCCCCCTGTTCTATTTCTTTTGAAGTGGAAAAGTTAAGCAGCCCAGTTTTTGCTTATGTTGTCTTGTTCTTGAGAGAATGGATTGTTGGAGCCTTGAGAAAATATTATAAATATTTTTATAAGTGATAATTTGTAACAATAATTATTTTGGCATAAAAGAGGAGGAAGAGAGAAGTGAGACCCCACAGGCATTGAGCACATGCAGTACAAGACATCCTGGGCATGGGAAATGTGGTTTGCTTTATTAAGGAAATTTTTGACCCCTATTTTTTTTTATGTATACGGTTAATAAAACACCAGTATTAAACAAACCATGCTGCAGTATGCTATTTTAAGTAGCAAAAGATATTAGAAATTTGCTTTAGAGTTCTGTTCTTGATTTTTTTGGTGCATGAGGGAAAAGGCCTCTCCCTACCAAATTTGAATGAATTCTTTTCAAAAAGGCTCTAATTTTTTTCCAAATATTAAATGTAAGAATAATGCCTTACATTTGTAGAGTGCTTTGTTGTTTTCAAAGCACTCCCCAGTAATTATGTTATTTAACCTTCACACTGACCTTGTCATGCAGGAAAGGTAGATATTTCTGCCCTCATATTACGTAAGAAGAAATTTGAAGCCCAAAAGTGAAAAGGAAGAGTATTGGCTAATCTCACACAGCCACGACTAGAACCTAGGTCTTAGCTTTTCTTTCTACTAGAGCATACTGCCTTTTTGTTTTTGTTAACCCCAAACTGGAGACAATCACATTTGCATCTGGATCAGTAACAGTGTTGCATAATTCTTTTATTATAGGTCCAGTTATCTTTTGACTGCCACATACGGACTCCCAAAAATCTCCGAAGGAAGGTGTCCTCATTACAGGAGGAGGTGGCTATTTTGGTTTCTGGTCAGTACAGTTATAAAATATGTCCATGGATTTATTTTACTGGTAGTTGCTGGGAAAAGTATAGCTTTCAACTCTGACATTAATATAACATAGACTTTTACTTGTTTGTATAGTGTTAAGCCAGAAAATAACTATTTTGCCCATCATTCAGATACTGAAATTGAGAACTGCAGATATATTCTACCTTAAGAAAAATTATTTATAAAGCCATTAAATTGGAGAGGAGAGATATTCATATGACCAGAAACAATTTAAAATAATAGTGATTCTTTCACAGTTATGTTATTATTCATAAATATTCCAAAGAATGTATGGCAGATCCTAGAACAGAGGGAAAAAATGTGACTTGTAGATGCCACCATCTTTGAAGATAAAGCCTCTCTCATTGTAATTTAAGTAGACGTGAGGACTCTCATTTTTTAATATTTGCATAGGTAAGACTTACCTCCAATGAACATGTAAAATGAGAGACACAGGATAAGCCAAGGAGACTTAGTAAATTATTTATATACTTCTCAGGCATAGCTTTACAGTGATTTGATCTAACTTTTACTCTTTTTCATTTCAGCCTGTACTGTGCTCTGAACTAGAAAGGAGTCCATGTGATTCTGTTTGACATCAGCAGCCCTGCTCAAACCATTCCAGAAGGAATCAAGTTTATATATGGAAACATTCACCACCTCCCTGATATAGAGAAAGCCTTCTAGGATGTGGATGTCACTTGTGTGTTCCATATTGCCTCTTATGGTATAGCAGGGCAGGAGCAACTGAATTGAAACCTGATCAGAGAAGTCATTGTGGGGGGCACAGACAACATCCTCCCAACTTGCAGAAGGAGAGGGGTGCCAAGATTGGTTTTACACTAGCATTTTCAATGTCATCTTCAGAGGTCAAGTTTTCAGAAATGGGGATGAATCTCTCCCTTACTTATCTCCTCAGCTCCATCATGATAACTACTCTCAGACCAAATCTATTGCAGAGAAGAAGGTGCTGGAGGCCAGTGGTACAGCACTGGAAAGAAGCAATGGTATCTTGAACCTGTGCTTTGAGGCCAGCTGGCATTAATGGGCTTAGAGAACAAAAGCACCTCCCCAGGATAGTGAGCTACATTAGGAGGAGCCTGTTCAAGTTTGTGTTCAGGGATCCCAGGAGCCTGGTTGAATTTGCCCATGTGGATAACCTGGTGCAGGGTCACATTCTGGCCTCAGAGGCTCTGAAAGCTGACAAGGTCCAAATTGCCTCTGGGAAGCCCTACTTCATCTCAGACGGCATACCTGTGAGCAACTTTGAGTTCTTCTGGCCTTTGAGGGCTACCTGTTCCTATCCATTCGTCTGCTCTTGACCTTCCTCGACTGCTTCGCTTTCCTAAAAGAGATGGCCCACGTCGTTTTGGGTTGACTCTACAACTTCAAGCCCTTCCTCACTCGCATAGAAGTTTACAAAACTGGCATTACATATTACTTTAGCCTAGAAAAGGCCAAGAAGGAGCTAGGTTATGAGGTTTGGCCATTTGACCTCCAGGAAGTAGTTGAATGATTTTAAGCCCATGGTCACTTCCAAGAGTCGTGACTCTGAGTGTCTTCTTTGTGATGGACTGTTAGTCTTACTCTTGGTTATAGCAGTGCTAACATGACTGTCTTCTATGATTCTATTACTGTGAAGGAGGAGATAAAAGTAAGGAGCTGATCATACTTGCTGAGATAGTTTTCATGAAACACGAGTTTTAAACTATAGATAGATAGAGATAGCTGGTGCCAAATTTTGGCTCCTCAAATTCCTACTTAAGAATAGATTCTTGGATTAATTCTTCATTTCTTACCTCCTTGCACTAATCCTGATGGGAGAAAAAAGAAGCAAAGATAAATTAGAAATTTTGTTTCTTGTGTTCTCCTTTGGATGAGTGCAGTAGAAGTCATTTTGGAGTATAGACCTAAACTTACTTAGATTGGAAGTGTCTGAACCTGAATCTCTCAGAAGCCAGAAACATACTTATTTCTATTCCACAGACTCTGCATCTACTTAGAATGGACTAAAACACACATTGATATGGGAATGGCAAAATACTAACAGGCATGAAAATGTGTGAAAAACATCAAACTGGGCCAGGTCCCTACAGACCAACCCTCTGAGGAAATGGTGACTGTTGTAGAGAAGGCATTAGCTGTTCACTGCATTAAGTTTGGGAATTGGTTTTTGCCCTTTGTGATACAGGGCATTACATCTGTGTGACCACATGCTAATGTTTGATGTTTAAACAAATAGACTTTATCTGACCTCATAAGATTTTTTTGAGGATCAAATTAAACATGGCACATAAAGTGCCATTCAACACAGTTAAGCCATTATTTTTATTAACATTGTTACTATATATTCCTTATGAGGGTTTTCTTCCTTGGAGTATTCTTTACAGAGGGGGCTGTTGCTGCTAACCTTTCTGGAATGCTGTTGTGGTGTGCCCTCCAAGTCTGTAACAAATGTATTCGAATATACTCTGTGTTTGTAAAGTTTTGGTCTCTGAGGATAGATTGAAATTTAGGAAATAGCTACAAGCTGATGATTAAAGAAGATTATTAAGCCGATGATGCCATTTCCAATTAAAAATGAAGGATTTCTAAACTAATGGACTGGTTTTATTAGTGGAAAGAATTTTGGTTCTCTAAAGGCAATTTCCAAAGAAGAGTGTTTTGAACAATGGTAGTGTTGGGTAGACACCCTCGGGGCTTGCCTTGGAAGACATTCAAGTTGTCCCATTGGACCGGAACCAAAGTGGAAAGAAAATAGACAGTCTTCACCCCTCCATGTTTCCAAAAAAGATAGCATTAGAACATTATAAAACATTATAGATTGCTGTGGAAAGTAATGTTAGAGTCATTCTGAGAGTTTCTGTAGAAGGAGGATGCTAGATGAACAGTCCCAAGTGAATGTTGCTTGGATGTTTTAGAAAAAGAAAACTTTGATACCAAAAGACATGCAACCATGAATGTTTTATGTGGCCTTCACCAAGTAACTAAAGCCTCTTATGCCTTAGTTTCCTCATTTAGGAAATGGAAACGACTGTATTTGCCCCCTCTGTAAACCTGCCTACCCACCTCACACGGTTTGTTGTGGTAGAGTGAAAATACTTTTAATATATAAATTGCATCATATATGTGGTGGTAGTGATTGTTTTGGGTAAAATATTTTTGGAGTCTCATAAGATGCTTTTGGAAGTAACATGTATGAGCACCTATAGCATATCTAACATTCCAGGTACTATGGGACAGGTTTCTCTGACCTTTACAGACTTACAGTCTAGTAATGAATGACATGGTGTGTCACTGATAGACCAGATAAGTACAGTAAAACATCCATTGAGAGGTATCACAGACTTTCAAAATATGTTTTTAATTAAGTTCTTTAAAAGAATCATAGATACTTCCCAGTTTTCTCAAACCAAGTATGCTGAGCATAGTAGGGTTTTGCTTGTTTTTGTTTTTGTTTTTCACAGTCAAGATATTTCAGTGAAATTCAGGATCAATGTCTGGGCTTTATTGTCATCCAGGTATGAGACATTTGGCCATTCTACAACTTTTGACACACTTGTCCACCCTCTCCTTGAAACATAGTTCATTTACTCACACTCTTCTGGCCTTTCTCTTTGTATTACCTATTGTTACGTAACAACTTACCCCAAGACATTATCAGGTATTTGAGTGCAGCTTAACTGGGTAGCTTTTGCTTAGGGTCTCTCTTGAGGGTCACCTCTTGGTGTTGGCTGGCACTGCGGTCACCTGACAGCTTAAATGAAGCTGAAGGGTCCATTTCCAAGATGGGTCATTTACACAATTATTGGCAGGAAACCTCAACTCCACATCATGTGGGCATCTCTATAAGACTTCTTGAATGCCCTGACATGGCAACTGGTTTACCCCAGGGCAGGTGATGCAAGAGAGCAAGGTGGAAGCTACAGTGTCTTTCATGACTTAGCCTCAAGTACACACTGTCACTCCACAATATACTGGTTACACAGGTCAATCCTACTCAGTGTGGGAAGGAATTACCCAAAGGTGTGAATACCAGAATGTGGGAAACATTAGGGGCCATTTTGGAGTCTGGGCTCTTGGCTCCACCCCCTGAATCATCATTCCCTTTTCCATGAAAGGTAGCCTATATTTATAGCTATATGGTTTTCTCAGCCTGCTTCTACCAGGTAGAATTAGGGGGTACCCAAAGCCTCTTTACATATTATACTATATCTCTTTCAGTTCAAGCTGATAATGTTACTGTAAATATAATTATTTTGAGTACTTTCTATTAGTCTTATTTGTACTTCATCAGACAAAAGTCACACCCACGAATTTCTTTGAGGTAAGGCCTTCTCTACCTTGAGCTTCTGGTCAGACTGCTGAGGGACAATACCCTTAAGATTCTTATTGTCGAAACAGCTCTCTAAAGTCTTAAATGGCTTTATAGTCACAACCTCAGGCATGCTCTGTCATTTCTACAATATCACATTGGCTACACAGGCAAGCCCTATTCCATGTGAGAGGAGACCACACCAAGGACATGAATACCAGGAGGTGGGGATCGTTAAAGGCCATATTGGAGTCTGCTACCACACTCCTTCGTCTCCTCAGTTCTCTTACCTCCTCCACTCCCATTTTAAATGGTCGATTTCTTCAGTGCTCAGAACTAGGCCCCCACACTTTCTCCCTATGTGATCTTGTTTAAGCCCCTGGCTTTAATTTCCATCTCGATTCCAAACATATACATTTATAGTTCTAGCCCAGACCATTCTTCTGCACTCCAGACCCATCTAAGTACCTCTGCATCTCCATCTGGATATTTCACATGTACTTTTCAGTCAGCATCCCAAATGGAATTCAAAGTCCCTTCAAATTCTTACAGGCTTTCATTCCTTAGTAAATGTCACCTGTATCATTGAATTTCTCATGCCAGAAATCAGGGATAATCTGATCTCTCTCCTCTTAATTTGACACACCTAACCTGCCTTTAAGCTCAGTGCTTCTACACTCTGCTAATGCTCAAAGTTGCCCCATATACAGTTGCCCTGTATACAGGTGTTGCTCCATTAATAACCTCTTTTCTCTTCCAACTGCATTCACTCCTCCCTCCCTTCAAACCATTCTCCACATGCTAAGCAGAGTGATGCTATAAAGATGTAAACTGGTGTCACTTCCCTGCTCAAAACTCTCCTTGAGTTCAGATTGAAATCCTTAATATGACCTAAGAGGCTTTACCTGATCTGGCCCCTGCCTCTTGCTCCATGCTCATCTCAAGCCATACTTCTTTGCCAAAAATACTCTGGTTTCTTGCAGGTTTCTGAGTTCTAAATTCCTCAGGACTCCCACTCCTTTTTTTAAACTGTATAATATTTATTTCATGTTTTAGTTTAAGTCTCTTTCCAGAGGCCTTCCATGATCACAGCAATTTAGGTTTGGTCCTCCAGCTACAAACTCTTATAGCATCCTGCTTTTCTGTTATAGCCTTTATCACAAGCTGTAACAGTTTGTAATTATTTGTCTAATGCCGGTAAGCTCCCTGAAAGCAGGAACATTGTCTTGCTTACTATTGTATCTCTACTGCCTAACACAAAACAGAAGCTCAGTATTTGTTGAATAAATGCTATTTTCCCCCTTAAAAAATTTTTTTTTTGGTTCCTAATTTACTCTTTCTCATCTGTTGAAGACTGGGGAAAAATAGCCATTGTGCTAGAATTATGTGTAAACTAAGTCAAGATGACATGAAGCCATTCTCCATGTGACATGGTGGAGCTATCAAACACGTAAGATTTTCAGATAAAGGGGTGGGATGTGGATTGAATGGAAAGTTATTTCAGCTCCCTCCACCTCTCAGCTGAAAATGACTATTTTAAGGAACTCAGTCTATTTTCTGAAAGCTAACTCCCTTCCTTTCTAAGGCCAGGAGATATTGCTGTTAAGGAATTTCCTTAGCTCTAGGGTTCCCAGCTGCCCGCACCTGCCATCAAGCTTGAATTGGATTCCCAAACCTGCATAAAACTATGAAATGATGCTCACACTTGTGCATGTGGGGACTCACCTAGAAACCTGGGCTTAAGCCACCCGGCATTGCCACCCCAAGGTGGGCAGTTATGCATTAGCCTGTTGGAGGATCACATCACTGGGCAAAGAGCCGTGTAGTGGGCACAATGGTAATGCCAAAACTGCCCATGCCTTAAAAAAAAAGAGGGGCCTAGCAGGCCTGTTTAAATATTTGGTTTCTTTACTGCTGTTCTGGTCAAGGGTGGCAGAGGATGGAACGTTAGGAAAAGTAGCCATTACTACAGGCCAAATGACTAATTCTAGCACCACGTTAAGTTATAATATTTCTCAAGCCTGCAGAATAAGCTTAAGGATTCTTTTCAAGAAAAAGTTTTATTTCCCTCAATCACCTAACTTGGCAATTGTGAGAAAGCCAGTATCTCTTTGTCATAGATTTAATAAGTTTACTTATAATTGTCGCTGCATCTCCGACTTGTATTCCTTTCCAAATCCCCGTGAGCTCACCTAGCCTCAGAGACCAGGTAATAGGAGCAGCCTGTGGAATTCTACCCCCAGGCTCCGAAGACATCATCGGGGCTCTGCCACTCAGCCATGTCCAAGGCTAACTTCGCCCTGGACCACTCTGTCCTGTGAGTCTTAATACATTTTCTTTTCTACTTAGTCTTTTGAGTTGGATTTTTCTCCATGAATTGGAAAAGGTCTTTGCTTCTAGTCTCCACAGTCCACTCCTGGCACAGGTGATCATAATCTGTGGTTTCCAAGGGTGCTCATTCTGCATTCACCTGTGTGCTGTCTTCCTTCCAAAAGAGGCCATCTTTTAGCCCCTGGGGAACTGAACATTTGCAGGAGTTCTTCCAGAATTGAACTAATCTCCTTTTCTAGAATCATGTATATTGGGCTGGACCCACCTTTTAGAGTCTAGTTCAAATTCTCCTGTTCTATGGGAAGAAAATTGCTTGACAAAGTGATTTCTTCCTCAGAATTTTGGCATCCCATGATGACATGTCTGTTTTATGTGTTAGCCTAGAGAGAAGAAAAGAAAGACATTTTGGTGAAGGAAATAATAGGCAAAAGTACAGAGTCAGGACTGAGAGCCACATGTCTGAGGAGTGAAGAGGTGCTGGCTATGTCTGTGCTGGCATTAAAAAAGAGATACCATTCTGTATCAGATTAACTCATTCGAAGGGGAAGACCTTATGCATGTGTTGGTACTGTCCAGTAGACCACAGTAAGTTGAAAGAAGTCTACAGGAGGGAGAAGACATGACCCAGATGCCCATGTCTCATCTTTTTTTTTAAACATATCTTCTTTCTCAGAATACACCTCTTGGATGAATCTGAAACTTCTTTAGAACGCTGCTGTAGTTCAGGTGAACCACAGCAGGCTTCCAAAAGTCCTGTCCTGGACTTTGAGGGGCCTCCTTTTAGCCCTGCAGGTAGTTTCTCCAGGGAGCCACTTTTTCAGAGGTGATAGTTTTCAAATAGAATGTGTTATGATCAGCTAGGAGGTGTCATAACTAATGTCTTACTTTGGTATAAAAGTTAACTTGAAAGTAATGCATGGTTTACCTTTCTAATCTTTAGATTTAGAGGAAGTATGGCAAGGAGATTAGAAGAAGGACTTTGGATATGGAGCAATAAAGATTTAACCCTGGCTCTGCACATAGAGTTTCTGAACTAATGAAATAAGATGATACCTGCTTCCCTCACCTCCTGGGCAGTGTTAGCTGCTCTTAGAGATCAAGTTCAAGATGACATGTGCAAAACTTGTACAAGGATGTTCACAGCAGCATAGTCATAATAGCTCCAAAGAAGAAACAACCCAAAAGTCTATCAATGAATAAACAGATAAATAAAATGTGATAAATCCATACAAGTGGGGTGTTATTCAGCCATAAAAAGCAACGAGGTATTGATACATGCTACAACAATGAATGAGCCTAGAAAACAATATGCTCATATTTTATTAGCCCGTTTCAGAAGCCAGTCACCAAAAAACCATGTATCAACATGATTTCATTTATATGAAATATTAAGTATAGGCAAATCCATGGAAATAGAAAGCAGATTGGTTGCTGCCAGTGGCTGGGGGTTTAGGGTAAAATGGAGAGTGGCTGCTAATGAATATAGCATTTCTCTTTGGGGTGACAAAATGTGGTGATGGTTGTACAACTCTGTGAATACTAAAAACCATTGATTTGTGTACTTTAAATGGGTAAATTATATGATATGTGAATTATATCTCAATAAAACTGTTATTAAAAAAAGATTACACCTACCTACAATGTGTTCGTAATTTCAATGTTGTTCGAGTGTGACAAAACAGGATGTCCTGTCACTCTGGATATACCCACAAAAGTGCAGCATAGGTGGCCAAATCAATATAAATAAAAGTTTAGGAGCCCCTGCATTAGACACACAAGCACAATTCTCTTGCTCCACCATCTCATTGTTATAGGTTTGCCCCTGGGACTCTCCTCTCACCTTCCTCTTTCTCAGCAAAAGGAGAAAAAGGTACAAGCCAGGAGAGAAAGTGCTTTTGAATAATAAATAGTTTTCAATTAGCTGCATTGGAAATTGTGAGTTGACCTGTGTTAATTTTCATCATCAAATGACTTCTCTTTGTCTCGCTTCTAACTGAGAGGGTGATTTTATGCCAGGATTATTTTAGTCATTCTAATTATGAATGCAGCAGTATTTAGCATGTGTTTGCCTAGCCCCACAGTGTGCCTGTGTTTTTCTCCCTCAAAGACTATGGAAATGCATATAATATGAATAGGTAGTGCACGGTGCACACATGAAGCTCCTTTTATTTCTCCATCCTTGTATGTAAGAAACATTCAGGTGGTGGTTCTTGAAAAGCATTAAGTCTACTATTCACATGCTTCTACAAAACTAAAAGCATCTCTTTGTGATGAGTTCATTTATATGGTACTAAGTGCAATTCTTGTGCAAATGTTTCATTAGGGAATCCTTTATGTAAGACAAATTAAAACTTACCATTTGTGGTGAGATAAAATATGACTTAATGTTTCAGTTTATATAAATGTAACAGTATCTTTATAGTAACTATTTCACTTTCCCTTTTGCAAAGAACCTTTTCTCTCTAGTTGTAGGGTATTTGAATTTCTCTGTCGCTGATAGGATGGCTTTTTCTTTAACTAACACTTGCCAACTTATGCTCTACCGCCTCCTCCTTCTCTTTCTCTTTTTACTTCATCTCTCCTCTCCATTTTCTTTCTTTGGCTCCTTTTTATTTAATTCCCAGCTCCTAACTAGGTAAAACCCATGAGACTACCTCCAGCCTTCTATTCTTCTATAGTCTTCATTCTTGACCTAAAAGAACTCTAATTCTCTTGGTTTCAACTCTGAACCCTGAGCTAATCACTCCCAAACATATATAAACTTGCCACTGGGATTTATTTATGGGGATGGTTCATTTATCTTAACCTAATTTCCAGAATTGGATTCCTTACCTCCAGCTGTACAATTTTGATGCCTTCTTCCTTGTCTCTTCATTCTCATATTAGTTTAATTTTGCCTGGCAAAGTCTTTATGACTCATTTTCTCTTTTTCTATTCCTCCTACTTTCACTCTATTTTCTTGATGGCCTCTTAACTAGAGTAACATCCTGGAGGGTCAGCAAATTAATCTTGAAAGTCTGCAAGTTTTGATCATCTCTTAGATAATCCATCTTGAGGCCAGACAGTAGGACTGCCTTCTTACTCCCTTTTTCCACTCTAAGAGTCCAGAGAGGCATCTCCCCTGCACCATTCCCCTAAATCTTGTGGAATGAGATGAAGCTGAGAGAGAGCCTTAGGTAAAAGGACATGAAATGGGACATTGCAGGGAAGGGTGTGGGAGTAAAAGGCACAATATGGGCCAAGGGGGCTTTGGGAATGTGAAAGAAGAGAGAGAGAAAATACCAGAGGAAAGGATTTCTTTCTATTAGCTGGGTGGCTATTATTCTTTCACTCAGAGATATCTTATTTAACTGGGCATACACAGAGTTGGGTAAATTAAAATAGTGTTAATTTCAACACAAATACAGTATTGTGGATGCAATATTTTTTGCTAAAACATTTTAATATTATGTGTCTTAAATATTTAAAAAAAACTTTATAACTGAAGGTTTATCTCCTTCAAGTTTGGAAAATATTCATTTATTGACCTAGCCATTCCACATTGTCAAATCATTAGCTAGCTCAAAGTATTTCACTTTTTTATGTTATATGCTTTAAATTATATTTAATAGTCAGCTGTTAGAAAAAAAAATATGACTTCATGTTTCAGTTTATATAAATGTAACAGTACCTTCATAGTAACTATTTCATTTTTGGTAGATATATTGATTGATTAATTGTGGAGTTTTTTGTTGCCATAAATTTGTTACTTAGATATTTTTATGGGAAAAATTAGAGCATGTTAAAGGGGGAGAAAATGGGGGCAACGTGCATTGAGTAGGAAACCTTTGAGCAAGGAATCATAAGAGGCCAGGCAATTGGGCAAGTAGATAGAGTGTTCCAAGAAAAAAAGCCAGGGCAGGTGTGTGCCCCATGTTTGAGGAGCAGCTAGGAGACCTTTGTAACAAAAAGGAGTGAATGAGGTGATGAAAGTCTGAGATGTGGTCCCAGGCCAAATCATCTAGCTTTGGAGCCATTAAAGGCTTTGTCTTTTACTCTGAGATAAGGAACCTTTGCCAGGTTTTCAGCAAATGAGTGATGTTATAAGACTAAGTTTATAAAAGGATTTCTCTGGGTGTTGCATTTATGGACTATAAGGCAACAAGGACGGAATCAGAGGGATCTGGTAGGAGATTGTTGCTGCCATCCTGGTAAGAGTTGATGACTTAGACCAAATTAGTAGTAGTGGAGTGGTCGAGTCATGAATATATTTTGAAGGTAGAGCCAGAAAGATTTCTTAATGGATTGGATGTGTGTTGAGTCAAAGAACAGAGTCACGGGGAGTCCAATGTCTGTGTTCTGTGCTATTAGAAGAATGAAGTTGCCCTCACTGAAATGGAAAGGCTGTGGGTAAAATAAATTTGGAACATGTAAGTTGGGAAATAGGAGTTAGAGTGAGCTGTGAGCTGATAACTCTGTAGAATAGAGAGAAAGTTAGAGTCTATGGAACATTAAGGGAAGGAGAAAAGTGTGTGTGTGTGTGTGTGTGTGTGTGTGTGTGTGTGTGTGTGTGTGTGTGGTGTTATAGAAAGAGTGAGAAAAGCTCCAAGAAGGATCCAGAAGATTGATCACCACCTTTACAGTGGTGGTAGTGAGAAGACAAAGAACCTTGTAAGTAGAGATTTTTTTTTTTTTTACTATTATATGCACTTTGGTGATCACATTAGCTTCCTAGTGCTGCCATAACAAAATTACCAAAAACTTGGTGGCCTAAACAATGGAAATTTATTATCTCACAGTTGTGGAGGCCAGAAGTCTGAAATTAGGGTATGGCAAGGCCATGATCCTTCTGAAGGTTCTAGGGGAGGATCTTTCCTTGCCTCTTTCAGCTTTTGGTGTCTCTAGGCATTCCCTGACTGTGTAATCACAATTCCAATTTCTTCCTCCGTGTTCACATGGCCTTTACCCCATGTTTTCCTCTGTCTGTTCTCTTTTATTTCTTAAAGTATAACTGTCATTGGATTTAGGGTCCATCCTAATCCAGAATGATCTCATCTAAAAATACTTATATTAATTACAGCTGTCAGTATCCTTCTCCCAATAATGTCACAGTCATAGGTTCATGGAATTGGGATGTAGACATATCTCTTGGAGGCCACCATTCACCCATTACACTGATGTAAATGCTTTTTCCTTCTGCTCCATTTCTTCCACCCCAATACCCAAACCAAAAGGTAAGAGGAACTTTGATAAAGTTGACTTTAATGCTATAAATTTCATTTTGCAAACAGAAAAGAGAGGTTGAGTTTTACACTAAGTTCAGAATGAGAGACAGAAGTGGTGATGAAAAAAACTTGGCAAGGCTTTGATGTTCCCAGGCCATGGGATTGGGAATTTGAGCTAATCTTATCTGATCCCAAAGTTTAGAAAGTTTCAGCTTATGTCTGGGTTATAATGATAGAAAATATGTTCTATTTTATAACATGTTCTTCTTGCTCAAAAAATATTGCAAACAATTTTTCAAGTCATTAAATATTCTTCAACAACATGATTTTTATTGGTTGTAGGGTAGTCCATCAAATGAAAGTACTGTAATTTATATAACAAATCCTTTGTGGTTAGCCATTTAGAATGTTTCCATGTTTTACATATGATAAATAACACCAAAATGAACAACTTTCCCTATAAATCATGGTGTACATCTTTGATTATTTTTAAATGAGCTCATTTTAAATAATGATGAACAATTTAATGATAGCAATTTCTGCTCATTGTTTTCTTTATGAAATAAAAATTTTCCTTCAGGCAAAGTAGAAAGTGGAAAAGTTTCTGGAACATCTGGCTTATGGTGCAATTTACTTTTGGTATTCAGCTGTGCTTCCAAATTTTGAAATGTCTTCTTTCTAAGAAACATACTAGTTTTAATCTCCCTTCTGGAGATACAGATGCAAATGTGTTTTTTTCTGTGAACCTTTGGCCCAGGAGCCATGACTACAGGAGAGAAGCCATGCCAAATTGTGCATTGGTTGCCTTCAGCTTCTATTTCTCAATTTCTAAGTCCCAAGAAATCAGGGCAAAAACTGAAAGAATTGCATTGCAGGAGTTTTCATTGAGATCCAAAAGATTCTGTGATAATGACAACTGTTGAAAACTCTAATATGCTAGCTATTTATCTGTATAACCAATATGAGATATAAATTATTATCCCACTATTGGTAAGAAGACTGTGGCTTCAAGCAGAGATGGAAGTTCACACAGTCAAGTAAGTAGCAAAGTTGGATTTTTACCTACAGTTTGTCTACTCAAATCCACCATATTGTCTATTAGTGGGGCTCCCATGTTTTTGAATTTTAAACACTGGTAAGATTTCAGACCAAAATTTGAGGAGATGTGTAGCTTGCTAGCTTTTAATTTTGCAAGGTAAGGGCATCAAAACAGAAACAACTAAACTGTAATATTCTATCACTATTATTTCATACACGAAACAATATTTTTAATGCCAAAAAGAGAGAAAGGTTATAAAATTCAAAGACAGTCCTTTAAATTAAATTAATTCAGTCTGAAAATGCTATACTTTGTCCTTATCAATGACTAGCATCTCACATGGACAAGTATAAAGTGGGCACTATCTCTAGACCACATTTAAGAATTTCTTTCAAAGTTGTTATTACTGCCTTGATGGAATGGTTGCTCTGGCTTGGCTGACAATGCAGACACAGCAACAATACAAACACATGTAAGAAAAAAGACAAATTAATAGAAGCAATCCAAGTATTAGTAACATTTTTTTTTATCACATCCCCCAGGATTTGAACCAGTGTGTTAATAGGTTGCCTAGGCTTGGGGTTGCATCACTGAGGGCATTTACTTGAGTTTTTATGTGTGTTACTTGAATTGGGAAGTCTTCGTCTATGAGTAGGACACTCTTTCCCTTATCTTCAGATGTTAATGGAGCCTTGGCCTTGGGAACCTGGCCAGGCTGTGTAAACTAGACACATTGGCAAGGGGAGGTAGTACTTTTGGCGTGAGAAGCATAGGGGGAGGGATATGCCAGAACAGGACCCATACTTTCTTTCCTCTTTCAATAGTGTATGTACCAGTTTATGTATACAGTGCATCTCCATGGGGCCCGAATGCATTAGGACAATAGGGTCCCACTTGAGACTGAGCAGTTTCTTCCCACCCATGAGTATGAATTAACTGACCCATCCTAGTGAAATGTCCCATTGCAGATCCCAGGAAATTGCCCCTATTCCAGGGACATAGAGCTTGGTGCCCTCATTATTATAACCCATTGGTCCTTGGCAAACATCAGGGCTATTGCTGAGTTTTCCGTTTTCTACAACTTTACTGTAATTCATGCCTCAGTATGAGTTCCTAAGCTGGCTTATGGGATAATAGGCCCTACAGATTGGTCATTTAAATGTATTAATGCTTGGGAAATGCCTTTGTCCACCTGGCCAATGTAGGTTTTCCAGTTAGCAATTTTATTTGTGGCTTAAAGACACCATTTCTAAGTCTGACCAGCCTAGCTCTTTGTGAGTTATAAGGGAGGTAGAATCAATGTCATGTTCTTTTGTCCACTCTTACATATCATGTCCTTTGAAATGGGACCCCAATCACTATCTATTTGATGAAAGTACCCAGAAATATTATTTAGCTTGTCTAGTCCCTTACCAGTCAGGAGCTTTGGTGAATAGAGAGACTCACTAGGGCCTTTGTTGTCTCCAAAGCTGCTACCTTTAGTTTAAAATTCAGCATCTCCTCTTTGGCTCTCCTATATGCTTTCCTACCTAGGCACTACAGTGCTTGCTTTTTTTCACGTACTTAATCTGCAGTGTCTATTTATGCGTCAGTTGTTAAGCAGGTATTTTTTGCCAAGGCATCTGCTTTCACATTACCTGGAGGTGTAATATGTAGATACCTTATGGTCAGGGACTGGTATGCAATGAGATATGCCTCAGGCTCTTGCAAGTGAGCTCAGTTATCTTTTCACATCTCTTGCCTTATAAAGTTTTGCTCTTGATCATCCATTCTCCACACCCCATTGTCCAAGCTACAGAGTCAACCCTTTTAGAATGGCCCAACTGTCAGAACAGGGTCAGAGGCCAAGATTTATGTGTGATTTCCAGGAATTTCACATTATTTTTGGAACACATAACATATACAAATATAATATAATGAAGACTCAATGCTATTTTATTTGACAATGTTTCCCATGTAATTTCAACACACAAGACAATTCTAGTTAGTGTAATACTTCTCTTTTAGAAGGAAAGAAAATAAATCTGACGTATTCCAGGGCCCTCTGGAACAGCTTAAGCCATTTCCAGGTCAAGAAAAAGACTATAATTTTGCATCATCACACTTTTAATATTTGAATTTATGTACTTGATTAAATTCATTCCAGTCTTATTTATCTTGACCACACAAAATTTTCTTTCTCAAGATACCTTTTCACAAAAGGTTTACAAATTTCTTTCTACATTTAGGTTTTGTCCTGTTTTTCCCTCTTTACCATTCTAAAACAACCAACCTCACTTTAGGGAAAACTACTTCTCTTCCCCTCAAAAAACAAAACAAAACAAAACAAAACACCATCTTCATACCTTATACCTTTTTTATTGAAACATATTATTTGATTGAATTTAAAGTTGTTCTTGTTATCATTTAATAAATTTAACTTCACTCATTATTTAACTTGGCAAAACTTTCAGGTTTAAAGTTACCGAAAGATTTTGGGAAAACTATTTAAATACATATATTATGTCTATAATATACACATATAAACATACAGACAAACACAGACAGAGATCAAATAGATTTTATTTTAAAATGCTAGCTTTTATATTTTAGGCAAAATAATACAACACTCAAGAGGAAAACTGGATCCAAAATATGTTTCTGGCATATGAACTAAGTTAAAGTTTTGTTCGAATAGCCAAAACTTTGCATGCTGTATGAATTCCTTTAAAATTGTTTTGAAAATCAGTTTATGGTTGGGTGAAAAGGGTGAAGGAATTAAGAAGTACAAATTGGCAGTTACAAAATAGTCATGGGGTTGTAAAGCACAGCATAGGGAATATAGCCAATAGTATTATAACTATGTATGGTGCCAGGTACTGTGCTGGCTGGAAAATTACTGTTTGGCTATTGCCCATAGGAACATAGGCTGTCACCTATAGGAACATAACATTCTAACAATAAACTTTCTGCTTCTGTATCCCCGCTTGCACACCTGACCTGAGGGGTCGACAGATAGTGAATAGAAGAAAAACAGACTTTTGTGTTCAGGCAGAATGAAGAATGGGATTTTGGCCTTAAAAACCCTGTACCTCTACATTTCGGGGCTGCTTAATTTGGGTTCTGCATACTTTTGGCTGACCCAGCTGGCTGAATAAAGAGCGTGTTTCCTATAACTCACTGAGTTCTGGTGGTTCGTGTGTCTTTTGGGGGCTGGCGGCTGCAACATTTGGAGGTCCCAGAGAGATCTCAGGGAGTGGCCCTGGGGTCTAAGACTGAACCAGCCTCCAAAGCGGTTGCTGTCCCTGTTACGGATTCAAAGGAGTGGCCAACCTGAAACATTCCAGGGCCCTTGAATGCCCTGATGGGGTTAATGCAATCATCAAGGATGCAACTTTCAGGACACGCTCTTTGTTCCTGGTCCCGACGGGAATCTGGAATCTCTGAGGCCTTGCTGTCTGGATAAAAGGTACCTTTTTGTTTCTGTTGATCAGTTATTGGGGGGTCTGTGGAGAAACTAGACGCAGTCATATCTCCCGGACCATGGCCAGGCATGGGACGCCGCCTCCTATGCCCTGTTGTCAGGTTTTGTTTATTGTCTCTGGTCTTGTCTAGGTTGTAGGTGGCGGAATTCTCTGGGTCCACCTACACCTCAGTAATAGACATTTGAATATCTATTTTGTGTTTTGTGTTTTCTGTACAAGTGATGGAGGGAAGTTCGAGTTCACAGAAGACACCCTTGGGTGTCTCCTGCAACATTCTAAAGAAGGGTTTTTAGAGGGAGCTAACTATGGCATAAAGTTTTCTCCAGGCAGACTAAGAACATTGTGTAAAGTTGAGTGACTGTCTTTTGATGTAAACTGGCCTCCTGAGGGTTCTTTTGACAGAGTTTTAATGAAGAATGTTTGGAAGATTGTCACGGGAGATCCGGGACATCCTGATCAGTTTCCCTACATTGATCAATAGTTAAACCGTATTCAGAAGCCTCCCTCCTTGGCTCCGTCAGTGTGCCCTTTCTCTGGAGGCAAGAGTTTTAGTTGTGGGCACCCCAAAACATGTAGCAACTGAATCTCCAAGACAGCCCAGTCCCTCAGTCCTCCAATCTCCACAGGAGGACAGTGACCTTCCCCCACCCTATAATCCCACTCCAGGCAGGGCACCAGCCAATACCACTATCCTGGTCATTCTCCCCTTGTGAGAAGCACCACCCCAGGTGCATCACACAGACAGGCCCTTTATGGTTTACATGCCTTTCTTGACTAGTGACCTATACAACTGGAAGGCACAGAATCCACCTTTCTCTGAGAAACCCCAGGCATTAATGAGACTCTTAGAAAGTGTCTTTCAGACTCACTGCCTCCCCTGGGATGATTGCCAACAGCTTTTAATTATCCCCTTGACCTCAGAAGAGCGCAGACACATTTGGACTAAAACACGAAAGATAGCTGCGGGAGGGAGGGGAGTTGAAGCAGGGAAACAGATTGAGGAGGAATTTCCCTCCACCCACCCAGACTGAGGACACAGTTCTCAGGCAGGGAGAATGGTTTTAGATCAGTGCCACCAGATTCTAATTGGGGGAATTAGGATGGCTGCTCATCAGCCAACTAATCTTTCTAAGGTAACTGAAGTTGTACAGGGAGGGACCTCAGGAATCCCCTGGAGTGTTTCTTGAACAATGCATACCAGGTATACACCTCCATTGATCCTGAGACCCCTGAAAACCAGCAAGCAATTAATATAGCCTTTGCTACTCAGGCAGCCCCTGATATCTAGTGTAAATGACTAAAATCAGAAGGTTTTGCAGGGATGAACCTGTCCCAACTTGTTGAGATAGTCCAGAAGGTGTTCAACAACAGGGAGGCACCAGATAACCTCAAACATATGGCTAAAATCTAAAGCTACTGTCACCAACCTAGCCAATCTATTGCCAGACCCAGATCCCGAGAACCCGTTCATGACTACACAGATTTCACTGACGCTGTGTGTTCCTTGGGGCCAGACCTCAAAGACTCCTCTCTGCCTGAGGCCGATGAAGTTCTGTTCTTGGACGGGAGCAGCTTCATGCAGGAAGGAAGGAGGTATGCTGGGGCAGCAGTCGTAACTCTAAATGGCACCATCTGGTCACAGGCTTTTCCCTATAGGACATCTGCTCAAAAAGCAGAACTCATCGCCTTCACTGAGGCACTAAGATGGGGAAAGGGTAAGGCAGTCACAATATACACTGACAGCTGATATGATGCTTTGCTACTGCACATTTATACGGAGCCATCAACAAGAAAAGAGGGCTTCTGACTTCAGCTGGGAAGGACATTAAGAACAAGGAGGAGATCTTAGCCTTACTTGAAGCCCTATAGATGCCTAAGGCTCTTGCTATTGTTTTTTTGTAAAGGGCATAAAAAAGGGAATAGTCCTGAGGCTGAGGAAAACCGATGAGTCAATGCAGAGACAAGAACAGCGGCCACATCTACTGACTGTTGTCCCTTACCTAGAACTGCCTCTGTCTCCAACCTATATGGCAGAAGAGAACATATATTTTCAAGACAAGGGAGACACGAGGAACCAACAGGGGTAGTGGATGACCCCAGATAGAAAAATCAGGCTCTCACAGGCCCTTGGAAAGACTCTCATCCACCAACTACACCAGACCACACACCTAGGGTGAACGAAGATGCTCCAGAAGAGAGAAGAACCACAGAGAAGATTGCCTCATGATGCCTAGCTTGTGCCCAAGTTAATCCAAAGAAGGGGAAGATAGAAGAACCTAGGCATAGGGAAAGAGGAACTTATCTGGGGGACCACTGGGAAGTCTATTTTACTGAGGTAACCCCGACTGTGGGGGGCTACAAATATTTACTTGTTTTTATAGACACCTTTTCAGGATGGGTAGAGGCCTTCCCCACCAGGAAAGGAACTGCCTTAGTAGTTACTAAGAAACTACTACAAGAAATTCTCCCTCGATTTGATCTCCCTGAAACTTTAGGATCAGATGATGGGCCAGCCTTCGTAGCAAAGGTATTACAGCAATTGTCTAGCTACCTAAATTTGCGATGGAAACTCCACTGTGCTTACCGGCCCCAAAGTTTGGGCCAAGTAGAGCGAATGAATCAGACCCTAAAAGAGACATTAGTCAAGTTAGGATTAGAAACTGGTGGGACCTGGGTAGAACTTCTCCCCTTTGCTCTTCTCTGAGCCAGGTGTACTTCATATATCAATGGATTCACCCCATTTTTTTTGGAAAACCCCCACCTTTAGTACCTAAAATAAAAGATGAGAAAAAGGCAGAACTGCATAACCTTGTCTTACTTAAGTCTTTATAGACCTTTCAAAGTATACAGAAGGAGATTTGGTCTCAGGGTCATGCTGTCCACTTAGCTCTGGAGAATGGACTTCCTCACCAGTTTCAGCCTGGGGACTCTGTGTAGATCTGGAAGTTTACTTCCAAAGGATTAGAACCCAAATAGAAAGGACCTTTCACTGTCTACCTGATGACGCCCACTGCAGTTAAAGTAGGTGGTATCCCATCATGGATTCATCACTCCCACGTGAAGACAGCATGAGAGTGGACAGCTAGGAAGATGTGCCTTTAAGACTAAGACTCAAACATACATAAATCTAACCCTCTATTTCTTCCTTTTTTCCTCTTTAGCCTAGGCATTCGACCAGCCACAACCAAAACCAGAAAGATCATTAATAACTTTGCTAACAGTAATACACAAGGTCTTAAATAAGACAACTGAGACATAGGACAAGATTGCTGGTTGTGCCTAAAGCCAAAATCCCCTTATTATGTCACGGTAGTAACTTCCCTAAACTTAACTGAGCTCAGCAGGCTAGAACTTCAAGTCGATTCACTAGCAGAAGTAGTCCTTCAGAAGAGAAGAGATTTAAATTTATTATTTTTAGAACAAGATAGATTATGTATGGCTCTAAGTGAAACCTGTTGCCAATAACTCTGGAATAATTAGAAAAAGGTTACTAGTACAGAGAAATCTAGATGCCAGGGAAAAACAGAGACTATTATAATTAAAAAATTATAATCAGTCAAAGAATGCATTCTATTCCTTTTGAGAGGTTTGAGATGCCCTCTTTTAAGGTTTCCCTTATGGTGGACTTGTTGACATATGCAAACAAAAGAAAATGGAAAGCAAGTGTTCATGATAAAGTTAGAAAGTTCAGAAAGTAAACAGCAGCCTCAGAAAGCCTGAATTTAAAAGGGACAGGTTTTCCTAGAGGAAAATGGTGCTGGAGGTGGAGCTTACGCACAAGATGGTGGCTGCCACACCTCAGGAGATAAAGAAGTTGGGGAAGGGGAAGAAAGAGCCTCAGATGCCATTTCACTTTTTTCTGTTTTTCATATACCTTGGTTAATTTAAAGTCTTGAATACTTAAAAAGCTTCAAGGTACCACTTAAAACAAACAGGTGAAACAGAAACCTTATGGCTTCCATAAAAGAAGATCTTTCCTCCCCCTTTCCTCTTTATCAGCCAGTCCCAGTGTTGAGCTGTAGACATTCTATTATCTTTCTTTGTTTCAACTCTCCCTCTAACTTTATAACCCTGACATCTGCATCTAACTGAATGTCAGTGGCCAGCTGAACCACCATTAAGAGGGGCCACAGGCTTTTCCTTCCCTGCCACAGTACATAATGTGCATTACTTCAAACAAGTGCATAAGATCAGCAAGCATTTTCGGGGCATCCGCATAATTACATGGTGGTACAAATAATTTAGCACACAGGCCACCCCTCCCCACATGTATGTAGATAGCCAGCTTGGATTTCCCCTTTGGACACTTCTTTTTTAAAGCCCATTTTCCACTTTCCTGGCTGGCTTGCCAATTGTTGGGGAAAATTTCCTGGGGCCAAGAGACCAAAGTAAGAGCTGACAACTCTATTATTACATTTAGAGTTAAGGAAACTTACATATGAGGCACATCCTGGGTGGCATCGAGAAGCCATGCAGCAGGGACTAAGGGGTGGGACAAGGTAGGATAATGGGGTGTGATCTGCCCCTGATAAGGGGTAAATGGCTATCATGCTTGCCTGGGTCAGGAAACAGCATGAACCAGGAGCATAGGAGAGGGGTCAATAAGACAGTCTCTGAGAGGATTTAGGGGAAGGAAACTTTGTTCTACCTGGATCTAGCTAGAAGATCTGGCAGTGGTTCTGCCATGGAATAGTTTTTCCTCTACACAGAGGCAGAAATATTGTTATACGTGTTGATTCCTTAATGTCTTCATGAGAAGTAGAGCTATGTAGATGGAGAACCCTTGTAAATATACAAATGGATAAATCAAAATAGAACTTAGGGATTTTCAAGCTGGCCCTTTACTAATACTATTGTTCTGATACACAATGTAAGGGAGGCAAAAGAATAAGTTCATGAGTATACTTTACTTCCTCATTCACACTTAAATCCCTCAAGGACAAGGAAGGGTCTATACCTCCAATTACTGGCACTGAATGGACACAGTAAATAATTGATGAACCATGAAATGGACTAAAAGCAAATTATTAGGTCAATCTGCTACTGCTTAATTTCAGTAGATCACTCCACCCCATACCCTTTGCTTCATTCTTGGATTTATGGTCATAAGTAGCTCATAAAGGCAAAGGTGGTTTGTATATGGTCTCCATGAATAGGCTGTAGGAAAGGTAATGAAAAACAGATTAGGATGATCTTCTGAGCTGCAAGTAAGATTAAGTTTCCTGAAGTCAATCATTATTGAATGAGAACTCTGGACCTGACATTGCCCTAAATACTTGACCAGCACTGAGCTCACATAATCCCCCTAAGAACACAATAAGAGAAATATTATCTCCAGTTTACAGACTACAGAGCCCAAGGAAATTCTTATCAGCAGGACTCAAGAGCTGTAATAGAGCAAAGATAGAACACACATCAGCCTTTCACATACACAATGCACACACACATAGAAATACTCACACATATACACAGAAACCTTCCATGTACACATGTGCAATTCCATATATACTCACACACCTATATACCTGTGTGCATACATGTAATCATATATATATACGCACATATATACACCTGTGTGCATACATGTAATCATATATATATATGCACACATACCACAGACATTAACACCCACACACATATGATACAGTCATACACATACACACACATGTGCACTTGTACACGCATATACCCCCATAGACATAGAAACACACACACACACACACAAGAACCCAGGTTATACACCAAATTCTGATGTACATTGTCCTATGACTCTAGTCAAGTATTGTCCTCTCTGTTCACAGGTTCCTCACTATAAGTTTAGATAAATCAATGATCATCTGATCTTGTGTCCAGATGCCTTGAGGCTGGCTCAGTAACTATCAAAAAGCCCAGCACGATGGTTGCCTACGCTCACCTCGGCTTCCACCGAGACAGTTAAACTTTGCTTTGTTTCACCAGTTGCTATTCCACTTAATTATTTCATTTGCACAAAAGGGCCCATGAATTAAAAAATTTGCAAACAAGCAGACTGCAGACTGCAGAGTCCTGGGAAGATAGTCAGCCAGAGAAAGCTCTCCAGGGACAAGCAGGCTGCAGGGGTCTCAGTGAGCAATGATGGCGGGCAATCAATGCTCTTCCATTCCTCGTATGGCTCAATTTATTGCCCAGCCCCCTCGGCTTCCAGTAAAAGTTTGTTATACACAAGAGCCTTGTCTCACTGGTGCCACGGGAACTGTGGGACAGGGCAGTTAAGGGAAGTGCAGTCTGTCCCAACTCATTCCTCTGCTGAAGCCAGTGCGGTGGTGGCTCTGTTGGGTGAAGAAAGATTCTGAGCTCTGTGCTGGGCAGCGGCCTGAAAGGAACAGCTGGGCCCAGGGGAAATGAATTGCTGGTAGGAACCAGCCTTCTCTGGACCTGCT
The DNA here is from genome assembly GCA_004027375.1 of Macroglossus sobrinus. Lineage (NCBI taxonomy): Eukaryota > Metazoa > Chordata > Mammalia > Chiroptera > Pteropodidae > Macroglossus > Macroglossus sobrinus. Next base: position 70,841 of record PVKZ01002550.1, on the reverse strand, counting down.
GGCAGCAGGACAAGCTTTATGAGGAATGTAAATCCCCCCAAATCCTCAGAGATAATGTAGGGAGTTCTCTGTGAGGTATTAAGACTCCAGCCTTATAAGAAAAGACAAGCCACTGAAAGCCAAAGACGGGAATATTTGGGCCATTTATCTGTGTACGTAAAGGCATCACGGTTGTAAAAATTTTATAATCTTTTTTACATGATATTACAAAGTTCCTTGAAGGACAAGAACTACCTCGTAATCTGTGCTTAAACATAATTATTAAATTTAAAGAAAAGTGTGTGTGTGTGTATGACTTTTTCCTCTTTGCTGTGGTTGTTGCCCCTTGCTGTGGTAAGTGCTGAGAATAGAAGATGAAATATATATAAATATACATATATTATATTATAAATTATATTAAAATTATGCAATAAATTATATTAAAAGAATATAATAAATTATATTATAAATTATATATTATAATAAATTCTATAAATATATATATTTAATACTGTACTGAACTATTGTGCCCCATTCTGGGTTCAGCCTTCCACGGGAGATATAATTAGATCCCATTCTAAGAAAGGCCAAACTGCTAATGTTGACATAAAAAATCCAAATTTATAGAGAATCTTTATAAAAGTTTATTTGAGCTCAAAATGATGACAATTGCTGGAAAGCAAGATTTTGAATGCTCCTGAGAATGACAGTTTGCAGTTTCTTTTAGGCATCTGGAATTAAGGAGAGAACATAAGATTAGATGAAGGTAGGGGAAAGCAAGGCATGGACTGGTTTACAGGATTGTTAACAAGATTATGTGGTTAGGCTTAACCTAGATGTAGCTTAACCTAGATGCAGAGAAACAATGGATGGGGCTTGCTTAAGACAAAGATAAATCTTTCACTAAAAAGTTATATGCCTGGGCATGACTATTAACCATGACCTGCTCAGTTAGGAGTTTATGATCAGATCACCCTGTGAGGTTACTTTTCATAGAACTCCTTTTTTGTCCACTCTAAGGATCTTTGAAACCCTATGTACAATAAGTGAGATCTGACCTATTTAGAATCTGACTCCAACTGATAATTGTGGAATTTATACATCTTTACCCGCACAATGTCTCAATGACAGAAAAATGACTTGATCTAACCCTAACTTCAGGTTTTCTCCTGGCTCCCCCCTCACCCCACACTGTATGAAATAAGAATGACATATGTAATATTTGCACAATTACAATTCAACATTTAAAACATTAGTCATCACTTAAAACCTTGAAAACCATAAGAAAATTTGTGTTGGCAGAAAGACCATTCTACTGTCTCTGAGACAATCTGTTATTACTTGTACCACCCTGTCCATATCTTGAAGTTCAGGTCACCCTGACATCACTATATGGTTATTCTCTGCTTAGTGAATTATGCCACACCTGTGCTATGCTCACCATAACAACATATTCTTCAGTTATTGCAACAACATGATTTTTAAAATGTTTGAACTCTTAACTAAAAATGTGACTTACAGGCACTTAGAACCAGATAAACCTCATTCTGCTGTATATGAGGGTAATCAAGAGAACCTAGACCATCAGCTTGGAGAAGGTAAGAAGTGATGGCAGTCTTCAAATAGCTGAAAGAAATAGGGACTAAATGTGGCCTGTGTGACTCCAAGTGGAAGGGAAGGGCAATCGCCACAGTCATGCTTTTTCTAATACTCTAAGCTGTCTTAAACTGCAAGTCAGATGTACTGGCCACAGACAAGATGACCTCTTGGTGGGGATGTTACAGAGAGAATCCCCATTTTTCTGAGAAATTTCTTCTCCAAATTCTTTCTAAACTCACTCTAAGAAAGTGCATATTCTCAAAGTTGGGAAATCCCAGGTTGGGAAATCCTCTCTTCTGGGTAATATATCTTGTCTTCAGAAGGTGCCTTTGAAATGAAAAGAAGCAGCACATTGATCCACAGGCATCATTAGCAAGAATGAGTCAATCCAATTGGCTCTTTCCTCTTTGGAAACTAAGAACCAGCTTGCCAGAAATGGGACACTGGCCAAGCATGGATGGCCTCAGGGACAGCTCTAGAACAAAATGATGGTAACAAAAAGGAGACACAATTGAGTCCAGTCAGATGGAAAGAGTCTGCATTCAGAGGCAGAGAAGCTCTTAAATGGCCCAGGACCCTGAAGTCCTCATCAAAGGACTGCAAACAAATGGGCTCAGAAGGGGTTGGGCTAATTCTCACCTGGGAACTCTTTAACTCCATCGGTGTTTCTAATTGATAAAAAACCTTTCTTTCCACTGCTCCTGTGGCAGTTAGTCTTGAGAGTTCCCCAAGGTCAGGAACTGGATCCATATTATTCACTGCTGAATTCCCACATGCTGGTAAGAACCTGCCTCCTAGAAAGTTCTTAGTACAGACCTTCTCCTTCTAATATTCAACAAATATTAATTTAATGCATGCTATGTGCCAGGCACTAGGCTAGGCATTTTGGTGAATAGTGAATAAAAATACAACCATAAAACAGATATGATTCTTGCCCTTTGAAGTTTGTGGTCTAGTAGGAGAGAGAGAAAAATTCTAAAAATGAACGAAGTACAAAATTATGAATTGAGCTAAGTGCAGCAAAGGAAATAGGGTGTAGTGATGAAAATTATTTGGGTTGGGTGGTGAGGAGGTGATATTTAAACAGAATCTGAAAATAATAAAGGGAAGAAGTGTGTGATGAATGAAATGAAGAAATAAATGAGTAAGGAGGAAGCTGGCAAGAACCTCTACCTCTGCCCAGGATATAAAAACCTTAGTCCTCTTAAGGCAGTGAGTGCTCCCAACAATGAGAAAAGTGGCTATTGTCCTGTCAGTGCCAGAAACAACGTTAAGAATTATGTGGTTCACCTTTAAAACCAACACTAGGGAGCTGGGCTTTTTTTACTGAGAGGAGTTAACTGACTCTAAGGAAGGGCAGGTAACTTGCCCAATGCCTCACAGCTAGTAAAATGGCAAAGTCAGGATTCGAACTCAGTTCTGTGAGGCTTTAAAGCTCACATTCTTAACTGTGCCCCTCCTTCCCCATCAGAGGGCAAGAATCATCCTCACCTGGACTTCCACTTCACAACAGCTGTCACCCACTCCTTTGGAACCCCAGAACTGAGCAGCTGGGAAGCCATATGGGTGCCACCAGGAGATTTGCTTCATCTCCAGTGCATGGAACCATCAGGAAACCCATGTAGATATTTGTCCCCAGCCCCAGTGTAGGTGTCGCTGACAAAGTATCGAGGCCCACAGATAAGAGCCGTAACCACCCGGTAGCTTCACCTGGAAAGCGATCCGCCATCAGGGCTAATTTGTCTGAATCCTCCTGGCTATTGAGGCCAAGAGGCCTGTGAGAGGTACCTGCATCTGGGATGGGTGTGCCCAGAGCTAATATGAGTAAACAAGGTGGTTGGAGGGAGGGAGATCTCAGGGCTAGCCAAAGGGAATTCAAGATTCTTCCTCCTACACTTCCCGGCCTGGAGCTGGCAACCTCTCCTCACCTTAGGTGTCCATGGGACTGGGAGGGCAGACAAGAGGTGTCATGGCCCCATGAGAGAACCCCTAAATGACTTTGTCATCACTCCTTGTAGTCCCACAGAACAAGATGGTTCACACCTAGTCTTCCTTGGGTCTAGCGATAGCCCTGAACCCAGGTGGGCTCCCTTTACAGCTGAGCTGGGCAGGGATAGTGACTCACCAAAGGCTCACCTGAAGCCAGAGCCAGCTTCCCCCATTCCCTGTCCAAAGCACTATTAAACTTTTTATATGGTGGGTACGTTCCCTCCACAGCCCTGCTTCTCCCAGGTAGTCTGTAATTGGAGTCCTCCCTGCTCCTCCTCCCTGCCTCTCAACTTATGCTACCTTCAGCCATGTTTTAGGACAAGTCAACATTTCACTGGACACTTAATTAGTACTCCTCTTGTTCTTCCTGTGAGGGGAAGCAAAGTTTGCCGTGCCAAAATACGCTTTCTGAGATATTGATTATTTTAAGTTTGTCATTTTTGAGAAACAAAAGACTTAGGAAAAACCCTTGACCTTTGCCCTAAGCGCTTAAATAAATTTAGATAGAGGACTTGTTCAAGGAAGGGCACTCTTATATAGTTAAATATGAACTAGTGTGTGCCAGACAAGGAGAAACCCAAAGTCCTTTCGGTGTGTCATTGTTAAAGATGACCCAGTAAACATTTATTCTCCTAACATTTGCTCTTCCATCTCCATGTTATTTGCTTTCCTCCCCTTTGAAGTTTCAAACTACAATCCCCCTTTTCTCCTTAGCTCAAGATGATGTAGAAGCCTTAACTACCTGATCTGACCTGAAGTATCATGTTTTTTTAGAAACCCCTCATGTATAAACATAATAAATTTGGTTATTTTCTCTTGTTAATCTGTCTCATGTTAATTTAATTATTAGTCCAGGCAGAACACCTTAGAAAAATAGGAGAAAATTTTATTTTTTCTCCTTCCAAACTGCCCTGTTTAAAAAAATACAAATTGCTGGCATTTATAAAGCTACTCCTGGTGTTCCAGCCCAGATGTGTTAAGTGCTTTACCTTGGCATTTTTATTATTTGACAACTGAGGGAATGGATGTCTGTCTAGGGAGGTGAAGTCACTCACCCAAGATGACCTAGTTAGTAAATGGCAGAGCTAAGATTGGATTTGAATATAAATAATCTGACCTCAAAGTGAGAAGTTCCCTTGTCAATTCTGCATCCCTCCCTGCCAGGTGCCCACAACACACAGGGCACACTGTAAGTCCCAGCGGCTCAGTGCCCTCTTGGGGTAGTCAGCATTGTCACTGGTGGTCGTAGTGATGATATAAGGTATCACAGCTCTGAGTGCTGGCTTTGACCCAATAAGTCATGGGTGTGGGTCCAAATCCACTACTTATCCTCTCCCACCCTGTTTTCCCTCTTTCTAAAGGTAGTGTAGTAATATCTACCTTGAAATGTTTCCTAAGGTTTAAATGAAGGTAAGGTATGCGCTAGTACATAACATACTGATTGTCTTTTTATTTTTTGCCTAAGACAGGCATTAAAGTGGTTAGGAGCATAAAGCTGTGAAACAAGGCTGCTTGACTGCACTGTTATGTGACCTTGGGCAAGTCTTTTAACCTTTCTGTGATTTGTGTTCTCAATCTGTAAAATTACTATAATAATAGAAGCTACCGTTATAAGAATATTGTACTCAAAGAGACTGTGCATATTGACTGATGAGTGTCAATTAGGTTAGAGATTGGCAGAGAATGGGGTCTCAATAGAGATCATGAATGGATAAGTAGCTATATATGGCACAAGTAAGTACAAAATAGATGCAGGCCATTATTAGTTTTATTATCATTGTTATTATCTCATCCTGCCATATCTCCCCTCTGGCAAAACAAAAGCACTTTTCATCTGCCATGAATCTCTTCCTCTAGTTCTTTATTCCCTCTCCATCCACCCTCCAGTCTGACTCAGGTGGGAGATGGAGGGAGTCCTGCAGATATAGACAAAATTAGTAATGCCTTTCCCTTCTAGAATCAAATTTTCAAACTTCATTTGTTGCCTGAATTTACAAACACACAGACAGACAGACAGACAGATGCACACACACACACACACACACACACCAGAAAAAAGATCAGACAGGTGCCTAAGGAGAAGAGTGTTTTCCTGTAAGTTAGAGGTTTTAGAATTCACAGTTTGGATTGAATTCTGTCAATAATTACCCAATTAGTTAGCTCTCCGAAGTTATTAAAAGACTAATGAATGTTTGTTTGGGCAGGAATGCATGTGTGTTATGTGTGGTTGTGGGGGGCGCAATCAAATAAGAAGAGCTGTGGTATTCATATCAAACTGCACACTGGTTTAAATTACCCACTAGAAAATATGTGCCTGTATGTGTATGATTAATCCAGGCTCATTCAAAGTGTGCCGGGGCTGCTTTCCTCCCCTCCCCCTCCCGCCTCCCCCCCACCCCGCCCGCCCCTTCTTGCCTCTCTGTTCACATATACCAGACTGCCTCCAGCCAGCATTTGCCCACTTGCCCTGAGGACGAAAAAGTGCAGCGGAGTCTCTGAGAATGAGCACTTTCTTCTCTGAGATGGTGTATCTCTTCCTGGCTGTCACCGCAGTGCTGGGAGGACTAGTCCTTTGCAAATTCAAGAAGAGCCCAGGGCAGGTGGGGAGAAAGGTGATCTGCCTGTTAGGCATCTTGGGAGGACTTTGCCTGCTCAGCCTGTCTCTCTTCTGGAGCTTGATCCTCTTTTCCCTCTCATGTTTCCTCATATATATTTATTTATCTTGTCAAGAGTTGTTACCTGTGGATCAAAAGGCGGTGCTAATCACAGGTAAGCGGACGGCACTGCGACTTTCACTCAGGTCAGGATCTGGTACTTGCTTTGTCTTAATGGGACTTTTTCAAATTTGGTTTAAAAATCAAACACTTGGCATGAAGTAAATGAAACCACATCCCCAAGTGCGTTTCACTGCATTCCTTTGGTTTGCTTTCTTCAGGAGGTGCACATGAAGGGACAGGGAAGATGAAGCACATCCAAACCACCGTTTTGTTAATTTCCCAGGATAAATATTAATAAGCAAACCTGTAGTATTTCATGTGTTTCATTATATCCAGGAAAGTCTTCTAGGTTTATTTAGGCTTAAACAAAATTTTGTTGAGTTTAATATTTGTTTGCGTTCTAGACTTTGGCTCATTCTCTAGATGTGCAAAGAAGCTGACAAAACCAGGTTATTTTTGTACCCCTCTGTGTGTACATATTAAAAGGGCTCACCAGGGCTGAAAACTTTGCAGTTTGCCTGGTTGTTGTCAAAAACCATGTGTCTCATTTGAACCTTTGTCTTCATATCTATAATTAGACTGGTAATGTTTCTTATCTGGATCAAGTTGGCAGTGTGTCCTAAGCTGCCACCTTTTCTTTTGTGTTTCTTTTTCCACTGCAAGTGTGAGGCCAAATTAAATTCCGTGGATTCTAAAACTGGTTTGTTTGGTTGTAAAGTTTGAGCTTGGATAGGGCTTTAATTAGGATTACCTAGAATTATCCTAACCTAGAAGATCCTGCCAAAGTTAAGGACATCAGCTGCAGAATCATTTGCCAGCATGTCATCATCCCACACCCACTCCATCACCCCAAACCTGCTGAGGGTGAAGGCAAACATGGGGTATGGATTGAAACAAATGAGTTTTTTCAATTCAGAGAAATGGAATATAAAGTGACAAGTCTATTTTGCCTCTTTAATTCAATGATGAAATTCTTCTCTCTTAAAATAAAATGCAAGTTGGCACTTGTTGGAGTTCAGAAAAGCTGTGGGAAACAAGCTCTTTCTCTCTTACACACACATACGTGCACACACACAAAACCAACAAAAACAAAAGTTTTAAGGTAGAAAACCCAGTTGATCAATGGGATGTTTACCTTCTGGTATCACCTGGAACTATGCAGCTATAAGACTGAATGGATTTTCTACTGATTCACTAGAATTCTCTCGGCAGGCTCGGTGAAAAATGTAACTGCAGTCTAAATCTTTCTGTTCTCTGTATACTAGCAAGTACCCATGGTCTTCAGAATAATTCCAGGTTGAATTTATTTTTTGTGCTTTTCCACTTGTGTGAAAAAAGACAAGACAGTTAATCATGTTAAAAAAAAATCGCAATGCTGTGGTTGACACTAATAAGACATGATCTCCTGGAGGTTCAAGTATTCCTGGAAATCAATTTCAGGGAAGAGTACTTCTAAGGCTAATAAGAATAATAACCCTTAGGACGCACTAAGGCAAACTTCAGGGTAACTGAGAAAACAGGAATCCTCTATTGCTTGTTTATCTTGTCAGTGTTCTTCATTCTCTATTTTTGCAGCTGTAGGCAAGCAGAAATGCTTACAAAATACATATCTCCATCAGTTAGCCCACATCAGCCATTGAAATGTCCTGACTTATGTTTAGTGGTTTGTAAAATGACTGATTAAATTAGAACTCAAGCCTGCTGACTAATTCTTCAATGAAATGTTTAGCAATTAGAAAGCTGAGAATTAAGAAAGGAACTACATACTGTTTTAAAGTGACTAAAATGTACTTTTCAGATTCTTTGTCATTTTAATGAGGAATGCCATAAGTTCAGTATGATTCTGGAGAAAGTTGCAAGGCCTTTATACTAAATGGAGAAATTTTAAATGAATTCATTTAGTTAGATCAAAACTCATTAAAAAATAATAAGGCATCATGACTTGGCATAATCTTTTTGTCAGGTGGACTTGTATCATAAATTGTTACACATTTTAGTGTATGGAGGTGGGGGGAGCACTGGGGGAAATGTGACAATGTACATCAAAAGCCATAAATATTATTCCTTTATCAATAATTCAAGATTTGGAAATTTCTCTTAAAGAAATAATCTGAAATAAGGGAAAAGGGTTCATGTCAAACAAAATGGAATATTCACAAAGTTATTCAGCACACTCTTATTTAAAATAATGAAATATCAAAAGCAATCAAAATAGTGACAAATTACAGTACATCCTCTTAGTGGAACAAAGGGCAACCATTTAGAATGAAAACATAGGATCTTGTTACACCATGCAAAGCTACTCTAAAGGAAAGTATGCAGGAGATCCAGGTGTTTGAGCAAGATATAACCATGTCATACGATTAAAAAAAAATACACTGGAAGGGAATAGTTTATGAAGGGTTAAATTGGGGCACTTGAATGTTTCCCTCTAGACGTTTCCCCTAGAATTTCTCTAATGGGAGTCATATTATTTACACAATAAAAATATTTTTAAAAGGGATCACATTAAAAGGGTAAAGTTCATTTTAGTGTCTATTTAATTACGGACACAAGTGTAGGAAAATTACAAAAACAAGTTAAAAAAAGTAACTTATTTTCTTTGAGTCATTTATTTCATTTTGCTAAGATATTCAAAGGTCTTTTGTCTGAGAGATATATAATTATAGTACGAAAAAATAAGCAAGCACAGAGCATCTGAACACCTATTTGTCTTCAAGTTACCCGAAGCTTCTGGGGTTTCTGAAATGACTAAAATTAATGAAGAGCAGGCCTGTATGACTGCAGTAGAATCCAAAGCAGGACATGTGGAAAAAACTTTGAAATCTGACAGGCTTGGGTTTGAATCCTGCATTTACCTTGCATTAGGCTGGGTTCTCCAGAGGTAGGGCTTGAAATGAGGATTTGTGTTTGTGGGAGAGAAAGAAACTTTGCTCTACCCTTCAATGTTCTTTCAGCTGGTCTAATAATCAAATCTATATGAGACAGATTTACAAGAGAAAATAACCAAATTTAATTACATGTGTACATATGGGAACCCCACATACATGAGTGAGTTGAAGACCCTAAATACATAAGAGATTTAGGGACAGAAAATTAAATTAAGTATATATGGGATGCTGAGCTAAGAATGTGGTAAAATACCTTGGGGGCTTCAGAGGGGAGGAAGGTCATTTAAGGATGATAAAAAGGGCAAATGTTCAGTAATTAGTAGCTTTACCTGCCCTATATATAGGTCATAAAATGTTATTTCTGGTGACAACTCTTATTATGTATTGCTAAATTCCCCAATTTAAGTTCTTTAAGGGAGAGGCAAATATTTCTCATGAGCCTTTAGGGTCTTGATCACCTTCAGCTCAAAATAATGCACATGTCAAAGTGACACATTTTGAAGAAGGCTGTTCTGAACACCAGTGTGAAAGAGATTTATTAGGAAGCTTTCCATGGAACACTGGTCCTGGAGTAGGAAAGGTAGACAGGGAAAGGAAAGAAGCCACACAGGGTGCAGCATCAAGGGAAGTCTGAGAGGATCATGCTGGCTTAATCACTGGGGCAGATTTGGAGGCATTTACAGATTATACATGAGAGCTGTCTCCATTGCAAGCCAGGAAGCTGTAGTCCTTATGCCTACACTCCTGTCAATCATTAGTTAAGGGCTGTTGGTCCCACCCCGCTTTGCGGTGGGAGTAGGGGAGGCTTAAACTCTAGGCATTTCTGGCTCTCCTAGGCCACTGGCAAAATGAGCTCTAGCATCCTGGGGCAAGCTTGGGACAAAGACACAGGGGCTGGCTGCTGGGAGTAAAGCATACTATGGCTTAGAACACACAGAAATGGCTAAGGGATCTGGGACAGTATAACATTATTTGTTATAACCTCTTTCTAGCTGAGTGATCTTTGACCCAGTTTTGGGCTTTTGAACTTTTGTTTTCTCCTCTGTAAACTGAAAATGATAATACACATACACACACTTATACATGAAGTTAGTGGGTGAAAGATAGAGAGAGAGGGAGGGAGAAAGAGAAGGAGAGAAAGAGAGAAGATGTAATTTCTGTGTATGGGAGAATGAGAGAAAAGGACGAGGGGTGAGATTAAGTCAGACGAAAAGAAACGAATAGAAGCATTCATTTATTCATTCAACAGCTATTTATTGAGTCTTTAGTATGTGCCATGTATTATGCAGAAGCAATAAGGGAAGAAAATCAAAAACCATGCAATTGTTATGTTGTTGTGCTATGGGATTGAAGTTTCTCATTTTCTTTACCTTAGACTTACATTCACTGGGGAAGTGCATTGTACTTCTTTGCCAACCCTTTAAACTTGGTAGAAGATGCAAAGGTCACGTTGATTTGCCTCCCTAAGTCCTCTTCTTGCCCCTCTAGTTTTTCTTGGCTACCTCAAGTATTCACTACTGATTTGGCAACTACTGAGAGCAAGGCCTACACCTGAAGGGCATTACAGTCCAATGGGAGAGCTACAGTTATACTTAACAATAACCATGCAACGGGGCACAGAGGCTCCTTCAGGGGGTTCCCAAAGTGCCATGGAGCTCAGGGGTGGGCACAACTCCTGTGTGTGTGTGTGTGGCAGGGGTGGGGCTGGGAAAAGCTTGACAAAGGAGGGGTCTTCTTAAATTAAAAGTGCCTTTCTAGAGGAAAAATAAGACCTTCCAGGCTAATTGGTTAAGCAGCTCCTATACACGCAGCTAGCACTCATTAAAACTTGTTGAGTTGGATAATTTTTAACTGGAAATCTCAAAACTGGGTACAACAGATGATAAATCAAAGAGGAAAAGAGGGATCTATTTTAAGTGGAAATCTTTACTGTATGATCTAAACAAAGGGTCCGAGGTGGGTGGTGACACCTTTTGGGACTTATTAAATAGTCCAATTAGGGTTCTAAAATTGAATACTATTGGCATCAGCTTGAGATTAGGTCTCCTTTGGATTTAACACTAGATTATTGAAGTGGATGAACACTGAGAGTGGACTACAGGACTAAGAGAAATAATATCTCTATGTTCAGAGCTTTATATGCATTTTATATTTGATTCTCACAGTCCTAATAACTTACATCTTGTGAATGAGGGAACTATGTGTCCAAGGTCACTGAGCTACCAAGTAGCAGAGATGGGACTAAACCCAGATCAAACCCAGATCAAACCAAGGCCATGCTCTTAATCACTGTCATTATCAGTGTTATAGCCATGGTTACTAGTAGCCTATAAATGTGTCCAGGATATAAAATGTGTTCATTCAATTGGCAAGTAAATTTTGAGCAAGATTCTGCTTGATACAGAACTTGGCAATTGACTTTGAATGCAAGGGATGCAGGTGAGAGAAGATAAAATGAAGGTACCGTGGACAAGGATAGGGATGTTTGAAAAGGGAGATGATTTGAGAGTCAAACTCACATGGTGAGTTAGGTTTGAGTTTAAGGGAAGTGCAGGTGGAAAGTCATTGGCAGGTGGAAATAGATAACTAGACCTTGGTTAGTCTGGAGAAAAAGACTGGAGAAACACAAGCAACAAAGTGATGGTTAATGGTGCAAGGGAAGAAGTCCTTGAAGTATGTAATGAATCAATACAATCTGCAGTGAGTCTATAATCCAGTCGATCTGAATTTTTTATATGAATACATATCCTTCTTTTATCATTCAGTTTAGGCTTTACTTTAGCCCTCCACAGAGAAGCATAAAATGTAAAAGTTTGAATGGTGATTTCATTAGGCATTCTAGATGGGGTGTTTCGGTGGGGGGACATTCTCATGGAATGAAAGCCACCACCACCTTCCATATATATTGTAAGCTGTTTGAAGGCAGAGACCAGGTCTCTTGTATGGCCACGCCCCCCTTCTCAGTCTCTGAGCACATTAGACCCAATATAGTGTTAATGAATGAACGAGCCATGAGTAAGTGAACCAAGCTGGTGACATGTCTTTCTCTTTTCGTGGCCATTGGCTGAACATAATGGGATTGTTCCAATTTGCCCACTTGCTTAAGTACTTCTCTCTGCCTGTTCTTTTTGCTGGGATCATCTGTGTTGAAAGGACAGAGTGACATGGCTGAGCTTGGAGGCCCCATTGTTCTGCCATGACTTAATTGTTAGCTTGCTCTGAGCAGGGCTCTGTGATGGTTTGGTTCTAAGTGTGCTTCTGCTTACCCAGGATATGAAACAAACGGAACATCCTATGGCTCCCAGCAGGCTACTGAAACTGCTCTCCCAAGGGTCACTGGTGCCCTTGTAGTCACCAGTTTGACTTCTAATCTAGCACTGCTGACCATGTTTTTCTGCTTGACACAGCCGCGTTTGCCTTCCATGCTTTTCTCCTACTGCTCTATCCCTTGTCTCTCCAGTGTTTTCTTCCTACACTTTTCCTGAGGCTTTGTGGTTACCCTCTTATCTTGCCACAGTCTCACCTGCTCCTGTGGTAACAATGGTCTCTATGTGAGGATTGCAAATCTGTAATTTTGTATACCTGACACTCTTTTGACCTGACTCTTATTTCCAGGATTTTAGATGGAAACTTTAAGGTTGGCATTTTCTAAAACAAACTTATCCCATTTCCTAATCCTTTTGTTCTCCCTTAACTTATCTTGTTCCCATCCTTTCCCCAGTTCTATCTATTCTACCTCTTCTCATTTTTACTTCCACTTCTTTTGTCAGCCACTTTCTACAGGTTCATTTTATCCTTTATTGATGATTTCTTCATAGGTTCATATTCCTATGTCTACCCCCGCTAAGTACCAGCATTCACTATACCCCCAAATTCCCTGTGCTCTTTTTTAGGATCCATTTACATTTCTCATGCTCTCCTGCCGTACTCTCATTTCCATGGGTGGCTTCTGCCATCTGTATCCTGGCGATGGTCAATCTCTACACTCTGCCCAGACTTGTTTTCTGGACTCTAGATCACATATCTACTGTTTTCTGAATGTCCCAGCGTCCATATGTCCCAGAGTGCACCCTTTAACTTTCCCCTAAATCCCTACTCTGTTAATGGCACTAACACCAGCCACCCCATCTGCCTGAATCAGAGATTTCATAGTCATCTTTGAATCCTCTTCTCAATTAGCAAAAATTAAAAACTTGAATTATCCTTGACTCCTTCTTCTCTTTTACTGCCTCATCTAACCAGCCATTTGAGATAAAGGGAGTCACTTCCTCAGACTCCTCCCACCCCGCATCCACATTTTTTTCCCACTTAAAGTTTGAGAAGATTCTTCAGTAAGCCATAGGAAGTGTGTGTTCACACAGATAAACCAATTAGTCTTCTTAAGAGAACATTGTAGGGGTTGGGGTTCCACCACATCCTGTTCCCCAGGGAGGGTTGGGGTACATGCAAGAGGTCTCTCCTGGCCCACTCCACTTATTACAGGTTAATTATCATATTGGAGGGAAAAAGTGGTGAGAGGGGAAGAATGTCTCATTCTGCCACTTTATATAAGTTGTAGATGAACTTTTTTCAACCAACCATCTCTCAGTGCCTGAATACCCTTTTCAGGATCATCTGTTTCATCTACCGTGGTCGTTTGAATGACCCCAGTTATGGAAAGCTCACTACCTCTTCAGGGAAAACATCCTACTTTTATACAATGCTAATAGTTATAAATGTTTTCCCTATGATGAACCAAAATATGTGCTCTTGGAATATCCATCAGTATATTAATTCTGCCATTAGAAGTCACATAATCTAAATAAAGCACTCTTTCACATGATAGCCAGTGAAAAATGTGAAGACTGCATCATTTGATAGCCAAATCTGCTTTGTACTAAATCTTCTCATTCCTTTTACTATTCCTCCTATGGCCTGGTTTCCGGAACTGTCACCATTCTACTAAGTGTCCTCTGGACCATTTTTAGTTTCTTGATATTTCTTAGAAATATTGACTCAGATTTAACATTGTGTTCCATCTAGGAATGAGCAATACAAACCTGACTGGAAGTTTAAAGTGAAATTAAATCAGAAGACATTAACAGTACCAAAGGATTGTGGTAATTTATGAAGAGGCTGTTTTCTAAAACAGGAGTCCTCAACCCCTGGGACAGAGACTGGTACTGGTTCATGGCCTGTTAGGAACTGGGCCACACAACAAGAGGTGAGCAGTGGGTGGTTGAGCTTCATCTGTATTTGCAGCCACTCTCCAGCGCTAGCATCATTGACTCAGCTCCACTTTTGATTATCAGGCATTAGATTCTCATAGGAGCACCGGTCCCTGGTGCCAAAAAGGTTGAGGATCACTGGTCTAAGGGATAAAGAAAAAGTAGAAGCATGGGTGCCCCAGCTTTCATTCTAGTTAGTATACAATACTAACATGCAAAACTATTGGTTAAAAAGGCAATTTACTTAAATAGCAAATATTCAATGGTTTGTGGTGCTAGTTATAGTTGGTTAAAGGGTAGTTATAAGAATAAAATGAAATAAGGCATGCCAAATGCTTAACATTGTGCCTGGCTGCATAGCATACAATTGGTGGCTGGTACTGGTGGAAATCGAAGACTAAAGACATTAAAGTAATCAGAGAGAATATCATGCTGGAAATAATGCCAGCTATTTTCTGGGCTGAAACAGGTAGTCTCCATTAAAAGCTGTTATTTCTTTGTTCCTGCCAAGTTATATTAGATATCTCTTTTTATGCCCCTTTCATCAACTTTATCGACCCTTATGAGTATTTGTTTAATGTTGTCTTTTTCCTAAAGTGGTAGTTCTTGACCAAGGTCAATTTTGCTTTTCAGGGGACTTTTTAGCCATGTCTAAAGACATTTTTGGTTGTTTAACTGGGGGGCATAGAAAATGCTACTGATATCTAGTGGGTAGAAGGCAGCAATTCTGCTAAACATCCCACAGTACACAGAACAGCCCCCAAAACAAAGAATTACCTTATCTCAAATGTCAGTAGTGCTGAAGTTGAGATACCCTGTCCCAGGGTATGAGCTCCCTCGATCAGGGGCTGTATCGCCCTTATTGATCATAGTATCCCCAAGTGCCAGGTATAAAACAGGTCACATGGTGGGTGCCCAATAATAATAAAAGGAAATGGGGATTGAACTGGATCTTAAATAATAGACCAGGTCTGAATGTATTCTCTTCTACTTTGAGTACACAGAGGCAGAAGGCGGTGCTAGGAGTCATTTAGAAAGAAAGTTCACAAAGGTGGTTGCAAATATTCTATTTCCAAAGGGAAAGAGGAGATGGAGCAGCCCTGGGGCTTCAGCAGGAGACTGATATTGCGCTAAACAAGAGTGATTAGGAACAAAAGGTCTGGAACTGCAAGTAACACAAGAGCACCCAAGACTATGAGCAGTTCATTGTTTTGACAGATAGAATTCAGCCAACCACTGAAAAAGCAGAGATAGAGTTTTAAATAGACCTGAACTAGAGAGAATTCCTTTGGAATGCATGAAGGTGAGGCTTCTCAGCCCACTGTGGGCTGTCATAAACAAAGAGAAGATCTCCACTTTGGGGTAGCTCCTCAAGTCTGGTGAATGTCAACACATCAACCATTGCATTTGAATTACCTATGGAGCTTTTAAAACATACTGATGCTTGGGCACCCACTCCCAGAGTTTGGGTTTATCTGACCTATAAGCCATGTGATGTAGGTGTTGGTGTTTCTTTAGAGATCTCCATTTCCAGGTGAAGCTAATGCACAGCTGTGCATTGTGAATGCACCACATCAAGGCCTTTCATCAGCAATTCCCTCTCCAAACTCTATGCACCCAGTTCCACTGGCTGTCTCAGACTTTACATGTCTGAATCTGAACTCTTGACATGGGACCCTCTCCTACTTGGCACTCTGTGGAGACCAAAATCCTGAGTTGCTTTAATCCCTTCGTTTTTTCTTCTCCCACATGTGTTGTAACTACTACTTTCAGAATGCATCTTGACACAGCCACTGCTCTCTTCTACTGCCTCTGCTCTAGTCAAAGCTACTGTCATTTCTTCCTGGGCTGCTCTTGGCCTCTGCAATTTCGCTCTTGACACTCTAACCCATTCTCTTTATGGTAGCCAGAACACTCCTCTTTGGTTTAAGACCCTCCAAAGGCTTTCCATTGTAGAGAATAGAAACCCAGATTTTTTCCCTGCAAGATCTCGTTCCTCTCAACTTATGCCTTTTTTTGGAATGGAAGCCTTAGCATATGCCATTCTTTTCACTTGGAATGCTTGGAGGCAAATGGAACCCCTTTACAGGACAGTTTTTCACTTTTATATCTTGGTCTAAATCAGGGGTTCTCAGTCTTGGCACCATTAACATTTAGGACAGAAAATCCTTTGTCGTTGGGGCTGTTCGTAGGATGTTTAACAGCAAACATGACTTCTACTCACTAGATACATACAGCATGCCACTCCCCAGCTGTGACAATCAAAAAATGTACAAGCATTGCCAAATGTCCTATGGTGACAACATAGTTGGCCAGTTGAAACACTACTGGTTTAAATATTACCTTCTTAAGTAGGTGTTCCCTGGTGTCCAGGTTTTAAATCTCCAGCTGTTATTCTTAATCTCCTTATCTTATTTATTACTTTCATAGCACTTTCTTTGCCTTGAAATTAAGTATACATTTTTTTATCTGTAAGCATCTGTACCTCCCCGCAACCCCCAATAGAATACCTGGTCTATTTCACTCAGTTCTGTATTACCAGCATCTAACACAACTGTTGGCATGCAGTAGGTACTCATTGAAGATGCACTGAATAATCACATGCATACATGAATAAATGCATGAGCAAACTGGGATTATGGGGCATACAGTGTCATCTCAGAGGGTGAGAGATGATTTAGCACAGCAGAAAGAGCATGGACTTTGGTGTCAGTGAGTTCTGGCTTCCTAGCTCTCTGTGGCTAGGAACAGCTTAATTAACATCTCAGAGCATCAGTTTAGTTATCTGAAAAATAGGGATTCTATTCTTGAGTATATGATTAGCTATGTAGTCCTCCCTGCTCTCTGCCCAAGTGATTGTGATACTCCTTCCTGTGCCCTTGCATTGGTGCAGCTCACCATCACCAAGGACAAGAATCAACACTGAACTTTCAGTTCCTTATTTGGTGCCAAGCAAATTATAGATGCTCAGCTGATGACCTCTGTGCAGTATAAGCAGGGGCAAGTTGTATCTGTGCTTTAATGATAGTGCCATGGCCAGTTGGCTAAGATTGTTCTTGTGTGGCTTGTCTCTAGGAAAAATGACCCATCTCAGGTCCCTTCTTAGTGGATTATGGGACTGGAGAGTCTGTGCCCCTCTCTGTGGTGGGCCAGCATTCAGGTGGGTGTTCTGGCTCCTTGCAGAAAAAGGGGAAAACTAGGTCAAGGTCCTCTTACCTCTCTGTTTTCTCCTTCTTTCTCAGGCTTGGGAAATAATAAATTTGAGGATGATATTGTCCAAGTGTTCCCTCTGGGACTTGAATACAGGCAGGAATGCTCTCCTCTTTCTCCTTCACCAGAAAAGAAAACCTTCATGTCTCTAAAATGGTTCTAGTAAAGAATTCTCATGAGCGGGGTTGCAAATAGGCTCCAGTTTGCTCACAACACAAGTTTCCTCAGGAGGCACCTGTCTTACCTGCTCAGAAACCCTCTAGAGGAGGCTAGTCCCCATCCCAGTCCCACTAGGTTAGTAAGTGGCAAAGCTGGGATCTGACTCCAGGTCTTGTCTACCTCTGCATTTTCATAATCAAAACCCCCATTGCAGGGGAAAAGAGTCCTGGGCAGGTTTGGCAGTCCAACCAATACCACAAAGGCCAGGAAAGGAATGGGCCCCTCTCTGGTGTCCTAACACGACTGTAACAAAGCACCAAAACTGGTGGCTTAAAACAATACAACAATTATTTTAAGTTGTTTTATATTTCTGAAGCCAGAAGTCCAAAATCAAGTTGTCAGCTGGGACTCACTCCCTCCGAAGCTTCTAGGGAAGAATTCTTCCTTCCTCTTTCAGCTTCTGGTGGCCCCAGGTGATCCTTGGCTTGTGGAAGCATAGCTCTAATCTCTGCCTCCACCTTCACATGGCTGTCTTCCTAACATGTCTGAGTTCAAATTTCCCTCTTCTTATAAGGACAACAGTCATTTGGATGAAGGTACCTACTTCAGTTTGAACTCATCTTAACTAATTCTATCTGCAGCAACCCCATAAGGTCACTTTCTGAGGCACTGGGATTAGGACTTCAACATATTTTTTGAGGAGGAGACAAAATTCAACTCATAATATTTCCCCAAATTTAAGCAAGGTCCCATTACAAGAAGAAGAGATGAATGGTGAGCAGATTTGTTGGCTATAGATACATAAACCCTGTATCTACCTTTCTCCATCCATCTTCCCCACTCTCTCTCCTGGAGGCTGACCTTTGCCAGTGGGGGCATGGGTCAGAGACTGTAGAAAAGGAGAATCGGGAAATCAGATTACTCCCCCTGACACCCTCCCCGGAGGTCACTGTGGACTGCCTAACTCCCTTGCCTGAAGAACACAGGTTATTCTCTCCAGATTCCAGTAACAAATCCCTTCCCTTGCCCCTTCAGGACTAAGAAAGGAGATTCCAACTTTTACGTGCTCAGGGGTACTCCACTCTCCCTTGACCCTTCCTATACTCTTTATAGAATTTTCTTCCAATCTGCCATTTCTTTACTCTAGGAAATCCTGCCTCATACAGTAGCAAAAACAACAGATGTCCCCCAGACTTCAAAGAAATGTTCATTTCACTGTTATTTTCCAATTAATTAAACTTTTTGCTTAATGACAGTTCCTGGTCATGACTTCGGGTTCTCGGTGTTCCTCTGGTTTTGAATTTAGTGGTAACACATTAACTAAAAGTGCTTTCTAAGAATTTCTTTTCCTTCTAGCTAGGTTTTGGCTGTGTGGCTTGTGCAGAGGTCAGTAGAAAGAGCCTATGACACCCATTCAGGTCAGGGAGTTAGTGACCTGGACAGTACAGAAAAGAAGCCAAGCTAAAAAGCATTAAGAGCAGGAGAGGTTTGGAAGAGGCACATGTTTCAAACAGGCTAAAGTTATTACAGCACTTGTGCAGAGTCTATGGAAGAGATAAGAGATCGACATCAAAACCACTTTTTATTTAAAAATGGCAACAGAGACTACAAACCAAGACATCAAATACCAGCATAACAAATGATAAATTTAGTGAGATGGAAAAGTCCAAGTGCCAGCCATGGACTCTGAGTTCCCCCACTAGACTGTAAGCCCCCTGAAAGCAGAAACTGGGTCCACTTCAGTCACCATTCTACCCTGAGCACTCATCTCAGTACAGGGCAGAGAGAAGCTGAGGAAACTAATGAATGAAGCACTTTGGTTGGGGCTGGCTTCTAAAGATATTCTAAATTAACTCCAAGACAGTGCACAGAGAAAACTTGACCTTGTGTGCTATTGCCCTTGAAGAGGAAGCTTCATCTCAGGTTGTTGCTGGGGAACCAACACATGGCTAGACATGGAGACTGCCCAATATGTAATAAAATATCAGGTAATGGTAGGAACAATGGAGAAAAATACCAGGATGACTTAGGTAAAGTATTTAGTGCATTGTCTCAGCTGTAAATGGTAGCCTTTTATATCACTTTTATTATTCAAATTATAATTTACTACACAGTATCTAAAGTGATCCTTTTAAAATCTGTCAGGTCATGCCAATCCTTTGTTTAAAACTTTCTAATGACATCTCATCACACTTAGAATAAAAGCCACAGTCTTCACCATGTTTTAAAGCAAGGTTTCTCACCCTTGGCACTGTTGACAGTGAGACCAGATACCTCCCTGTCGTGGTGTCACCCCGTGCATTATAGGATGTTAAATAGCATCTTTGGACTCTATGCATTAGATGCCAGTAGCATTATCCAACTGTGACAACCAAAAGTGTTTCTAGACCTTGTTACATGTCACCAAGAGGGCAAAACTGCCTCAGTTGAGAACCACACTGGCTTAAAGGCCCTACATGAAGTGGCCTTGAACTACTGCTCTGATTTACCCACTATTGTTCTCTTCCTCATTTACTCTGCTCTAGTCAAAATGGCCTCCTTGTTCTTCCTCTAACAATTATGTCCCTATCTGAGAGCCTTCACACCTGCTCTTCCTTATGCCTAATGCAGCCTTCCCTGGAATATCTGTTCAGCTGCTCCCTGCTCAGTGTTTCCTTCCCTGACCTCTATACAGAACATGGCACCTTCCACCCCATCACTATTCTGCTTTATAACACTCATCACCACTTGACACCATATATATTTGTTTGTTTTTTGAGTGTATATCATCTCTCTCTACAATGTAAGTGCCACCAGACAGGGACTTGGGTGGTTTTATGTACTGCCTTATCTTTATGATCTATAAGACTGCATAGCACATAATAGGTATTTCATAGTTAACTGTTGAAAGAATAAATTAATGAATAAATGTATGGTTATTAGAAGGATAGGCAGGAACATACAGGATTGAAAAAGCAGGACATGTATGAGGTAATGAAGAAATTAGCCTGACTGGAATAAAAAGTAGGTCCTGAAGTTGGGGTTTGTTGGGTGTGAACCAATTATAGAGATTACTGAAACCCATAAAGGGCACTTCATTCATTACCCATCAGAGAAATGAAAGCTAGAGTACGTTCATGAGTGAGGGAGAGACGTTGTAAGGACTGGGTAGAAATTAGAAGCCTGAATCTAACTAGAAAACAATGCAATAAAAGCCCGGATTCAACCAGAAAATAACAATGTTTTGTGTGTGAGCAGGGCAGCAAATAAGTTTCCTCTCTTGGAAACTGGGTTTCCTCTCTTGTGCCATCTCTGGCTGGTTAGGAATGTTGGGGCAAGTAGGTTCTAAAGGAAAGAGTGCTCTGATTGAACAATGTCCTTGGTGGTGGCATCAAAAGGGTGTGATGGCAGGAGTGTCAAGGAATTGCCATCCCTGTTGAAAGGACGAGGTCAGTGACTATTAATGAAATAGAAAAATAGAAAACTTCTGTAAATCAGAGATCTCTTGGATTTCTGGGCAATATTTTAGTCAAATTTGACAGGAAACATCTTGAACCATTATACGTTAGAAGCAGCCGAATGAGGTTTTGGCTATATGTTGGCAAGAATGACATCTTGTCAGTCAGGAACCACCTTTCCTGTGAAAAAGACCTACAGAGACATTATAAAGGCAGCTCTTTGTAGATGAAACTATAGATATAGCGAGGAGGAACCAAGGCACCTTGGGATAAGAAGAAGTTTAGTTATATCTCTGGGTGGTTTTCACATCTTTGTGTTATGATAATCTTAAGTAAATTTACTTTTTATACAGTAATGTGCTCTTTTGTATGCAGTTGCTTAACAGGTTTTTACAAGCATTACTTTGCTTGTAAAATTTCTTGTGAAATATGTGGTTGGAAGCTTTAAAAAACGTTACACTAATCAAACCCCATGAAACCATAAGAGAGTGATCAAAAGAATCCAGCCTCAGAAAGAACTAATATATGATTTCATTTATTTAAAATAAAAATCAGAAACAACTGTTTTATGCTGTTAGAAGTCAAGATAATAGTCATCTATGGGGTAGGAATGACTGGAAGAAAGCACAAAGAAGATTTTTGGTAAGCTGGTAATGTTGTGTCTTGATCTGGGTGCTGGTTGTATGCATGGCTTTGCTGTGAAAATTTATTATTACAGTGTACACTATAATAAGTAAAAAGAAACTAATTTTTCTATAATATACATAGCAGATTAATTAGTCTCAAAACTGTTGTTGGCCCTAAATAACCACCAGGTGAAATATATAGTAGTTGTTGATTTACAAAGATTGACTATATTCAGATGCAATATGGTGAATAGGTAAAAACCCAACAAACCCAAAGGTGTGCTTTAGAATCCTATAATTCTAACTGCATCTCTCCTCTTGTTAGTTGAATAATGGCAGAAGCTTTTATGTTTTTTGAAGCTTGGTTTCCTCATCTGTAAACAAAAATAAAAAGATGCACTACTTTCATAGGAGCCAACTGGAAGAGCTTCAAATGGCCAACACTGCAACAATTTGAACAATAAAATAAAGTAGTATTGAATTATAACCCCCAAATTAAAATTAATATCCATGAGTCTGTAATGATATAAATGATTGAATGAATTAATAAATGAGGGAGAAGAGACAATGCTCTCATGCAGAATTCTAATTCATTCATTCTAAAGGAGACTTTAACTCCTTACTCCTTAAGTATGAGCTTTGCATATAGACTTTTTCTGAAGAATATAGTATGGTAGAGGGTGTGGGGTGAGAAGAAATTTATTGTGGAGAAACTTGACAACATTACTTCATCTAGGTGATCAAGGGCAACACCAACAATCATAAATCATGTTGATAGTATTTACTTTTAATATGATGTGATGAAAATGGCACTGATATACCTCTGTGAGCTCCTTCCCCAAACATATAACCTCAGTCTAATCATAAGGGAAACATTAGACAAATTCCAATACAGGGGTACAATACAATACACTTGAAAAATACTCTTGAAAATCACCAAAGATATCAAAAACAAGGAAAAGTCTGAGAAACCATCATAGAGTTCCAAGAGGAACCTAAGGAGACATGACAACTAAACATAGTGTGGTATCCTGGAAGAAATCCTGGAACAAAAAAAGCACATTAATTAAAAGTAAGAGAGTATAGAATTTAGTTAATGATAATGTGTCAATATTGGTTCATTAATTGTAGCAAATGCAGCATACTAATGTAAAATGTTAATAAAAGGGGAAACTGTGGGGCATATGGAAACTCTCTATACTTACTGTCTTAATTTTTCTGTAAATCTAAAACTGCTCTAAAAATTAACATCTATTTAAAAAAAACACACCCATTTTACCTTGAGATCTCAGGTGTGAAATGAGGTAACAGATAAGAATATTACACTCTGAAACTTTTGGGACCTAGTTCCCTTATGTGGGACAAAATTCATTAAAGCCTACCTACTCCACCCATTCCCACAGCAGCTTTGTGTTGGTTGCCATGTACCCTAAGGGCAATGCAGATTTTCATGGGAACTGGCTCTGAGCAGAATGCTGAATGAATTAGAGTAATCTATGTACTCTAGTTTCATTTGTGAATATAAAACTTGAGAAATCTTTAATAAATTAGGAGCATATAAAAAATGAATGGATGAATGTGGTCATTAAAAAAGATCTGAATTTTATCTGTTTGTGGCACCATTGACTATACTTAAAATTTTTATTTATTTAAAAAATTTATTGAATATCCATTACAAGTCAAACACTGTGGTAGCATAGGGATATAAGAACGTACAGTCTCTGTGCATAAATCATTACTTTATATTCTACTAGGGGAATAAGAAAAAAAGTAATTTGATTAACAAATACATTTCTTGACTTGAAACAACCAAAAGTCTGAGATAAAGACAAATGAGATATAAAATTTGGGATGGGGAGTAGTGTAGGTTGAATCTGGTGGGAAACGGATTCTGAGGCAGAGTTGGGCATGCAAGGTATTTATTAAGGAGGGCCCTGGGATATGCACCTACGGAAGGGAGAAAAGGAAGCAGGATGGCCAGTCCTGTGGGGAGCTCTCAGACTGGAATAACCAGATTTTCCCCCAGTTGGGCTGAAATAGTGAGGACTTTGTGCTTCTGCACTGATCAATTACTGGATGGGGACCACTTTTGGGAAGGTGGCTCTCTGTAACTGAGCCAATCCCCGGAGAAGCTGTCTTCTGAAGAATGTCTGCTGACAGCATTCACAGCAGCTGAGGTGAGTCCTTCCTTGGAGGCAGCCTGGGTAATATATCACAGGGGTGTCTGCCATGGGAGATAGGGGTCATCTACTTTAAAAACAATGATCAGGAAGTTCTCTTCGAGGTGGTGACATTTAAGCTAAGGCTTGGAGGATGAGAATGAGCTAGCAAGACAAAGAAAAGATAAAGTATTATATGTACGAAGGTCCTGAGGTAGGAAAAAATGTAGTACTGATGCCACTGATATGAGACAATGGGCACATTCCATGCACCGAGAGTAACATTCTTTATTCTTTCTGAGGTGTGATTTTCTGTGTTTTTCTGATAACTAACTATATGTTTCCTCACACTACTGTGCATTTCCAGTGGTGTGCTGGATCAGCTTGTACAGGCTCTAGAGAGTCAATTGCAAAATATTCAGGAATTTTGGGAGCTAATTGTGAAACCACTGGTACCTTAAAAGTTGTCTTAGCTCAGGCTGCTATAACAAAATACCATGAGCTTGGTAGTTTATAAACAACAGAAATTTATTTCTCATACTTCTGGTGCCAGCGTGGTCCAGTTCTGGTGAAAGCCTTTCTTCCAGTTTGCTGACTGTAGACTTCTCTTTGTATCCTCAGGACAGGAAGAGAGCAGGCCTCTCTGGCTGCTTCTTCTAAAACCACTTAATCCCAATTGTGAGGCCCTGCTCTCAAGACCTCATTACCTTCTGCAGGTCCCAGCTCTTAATGCCATCCATGGGGATTAGGGTTTCAATATAAGAATTTTGGGGATTGTCATTGCTTCTAGGCCTTTTCAGGGGACAAAACTAGGGAATATGTGATGTTTAAAAAGAAGGCAATAGATCATAGATTCACATTGATACTTTCAGTTCAAATTTAAATGACAGGACTTTTTACTTCTTTGATTTTAGACTTGTACCTTTTTTCTTTATGTTGAAAAATCTTGGTTCCTCTAATATGAACATAATACTTCATTTGCTTTATTCTTGATATACATGTGACAGTTCAAAATAAGAATTATAATGACAATATAACTACTAATAAGGTTAATGCATGTAGTTTAAATTTTTTGTCAGTCTGTACAATTTTAGCTAATAGATGCAAAAAATGACAAGGTAGAAAAATTATTACTTTTAAATCTTGAATGAGATATGTATGGAGACAACAATCATTAATGTCCTTAATGTAGGCTAAATCTCATGAGAAAGGTTGATGGGGAACTTCATATTGAATACACTGATGAACTGGCATCACTAAAATGATGCATGACTTAGTCTTGTCTCTCCTGACAAGGTACCCAGCACTGCCTACCATGTCTCTCCTGACAAGGTACCCAGCACTGCCTACCATGCAGTCTCAAAAAAAAAAAAAAAAGTTAAATCCATCTAAGCCTCTAGATCTAACTTTATGGAAAATACAGAGGACAGAGGAGTAAGTCGATAGCACAAGGAAACAATTTGCCAAATTTAGAATGTGAGATAATCTAAAGCAGAGGTCTCCGAACCCTGGGCTGCAGACGGGTACTGGTCTGTGGCCTGTTAGGAACAGGCTGCACAGCAGGAGGTGAGTGAAGCTTTGTCTGTATCTGCAGCCGCTCCCCAGCGCTAGCATCACCACATTAGCTCCACCTCAGATCATCAGGCACTAGATTCTCATAGGAGCACCCGTCCAAAAAGGTTGCCAAGAAGGTTGGGGACTGCTTATCTAAAGAATATCTAAATGTCTCATTGTCTTCAACAAATAAATGGTACAAAAAAGGGGGAGAAAATAATTATATGGAATAAATGAGGCTTAAGAGATGTGAAAATCAAATGTTATATGTGAATCTTGTTTGTCTCTTCAGTCAAACAAACTGTTAAGAAAACACTTTTAAAATAAGCAGGGAAATTTGACTCCATCTTGAGTATCCAATGACATTAAAGAAGAATTGTTCTTCTCATCAGCTTAGTAAAGACAATATAATTAGGTTTCAAATGTCCTTGTATCTTAGTGGTATATACTGATGTATTTATAGATTTATGACTAACATGAAAATAGGTATAAAATTTGCTTTAAAATATAAGAAAAAGAGAGAAAGTGTGTGGGGAGGAAATAGAAGAAACAAAATGTTGGGAATCCCCATAGATGGAAGATGGACACATAGTCCATGATACAATTCTCTGCTCTTCTGTAGAAAATCGTTTTAAAAAAATTAAAATTGTAAGCAATGGCAAAAGGGACATGAGTGAGCATTCTAGGCAGAAAGTCTGATGTGATCAAAGATGTGAGTAAGAAATCACAAAGGAAATTTTGGGTTTGGTGATGTTTGGCATTCAGGATACAAGTAGGACGACAGTGGGGGATACACCTGGAAATGTAGATTAAAATCAGATCATACAGCTTTGAAGCCAGACTTAAGAACTTGAATTTTATTCTACAGTCAGTGAAAACATCTGAGGCTGTAGAGCAGAGGAAAAGTAGACTTTGAGATGCCCTTGAGATGCAGAATCAGGCACTGTGGGCCAGACAGACGGCAGGGCAGGGCAGGCATGCTTGAGGAGGGCAACAGTGAGTCCAGGAAACCAGTAGAGTGCAAGATAACAGGAGAGATCATGGTACTTGGACTATGATACTTCCATTTAATCAGCTGATCATTTTTTATTTCAGCAAGTATTTACTGAGCAACTACAATGTGCCCAGAACTGTTTTAGGCACAGGGGACAGAACAGTGAACTAGATAACCCGATAGAGTCCTTGCCCTGATGGAGGTGGCTTAGTTTCTTCTCTTTCATGCCTGTATTCTTCCCTATGGAGTGCTCACTAAAAGAGTGACATTGAGTTCTTTGTAAGCATATGACCCATAGTTTTTAGAACTTTTCTATTTACAATACTCCTCACTTTCTGTTGTAATGCTTTGCCTAATATCTGTCATTTTTCTACACCAGGTTTGCTCAAGCTCAGGGTTGCTCCAACTATGGCCATTTAAGGCCAGATAACTCTTTGTGGTGGGAGCTGCCTTGTATACTATAAGATGTTGAGGAACATCACTGGCATCTAGCCCCTGAATGCAAATGACACTCTCAGTGTTGTGACAACCTAAAATGTCTTTAACATTGACAAATATTCCAAGGGGCAAAGTCACCCCTGGTTGAGATCCCTGTCTTAGGTCAGTATTTCTCAACCTTAGATACACATTGGAATAATCCCCCAAAGCACACTGGAGAGCTTTAGAAACTGTCGCCTGTACTTGGCTCCATCTGTACCAACTAAATAAGACTCTCTGGGGTTGGGTCCTGGGCAGATATTTTTTCAGTGTCTCAAGGATTCTGGTGGGACTCAATATTGAGAACCTGTTATTATAGGCAGTAAGCTTCGTGAAGGTGGGGGAGATGTCTCTTTTATGGTGATATTTCTAGGACTTAACAGTGATCTCTGAAGAATGAATAAATGAGTGAATGAATATGAAGAGAGGCAGAAAGAAGTATTAGAAGTTAAAAGTAACATTGAGGGGAAGCCAGAGCACCACCGTTTGTTATAATCATGGTTACCAACTATTGGATAAGTTCTTCTTATTTTCTGTTTGAGGAGGTGGCATTTAATAGTTAAAAAAAAAAGTTTTCCCTGATTCTCTACAAAGACACCTATAGAGAAAATGAGGCTGAGAATCTTTTGCTGAGTCCCCTAAGTTCTGCCAAAAGAAAGATTTTCCACCCTTGTCTGGATACTTAACTCTTCTCATGGCCTCTGGTTTTGGCTGAGGATTTCTGAAATTCTGGCCATTTAGGTTGACTGCACAGCATTCCCATCAGCATCAATTTCAGGATGTCAGTAATGAGAGTCATGTCCAGTGTTTCTTAACTGGAATATTCTTAACAGATGCAGTATAAAAATTGGGACAATTATGATATCATTTTCTGCTGCCCCTGAGAATGTATATCCCCAACTTAGTGGCAATCTGATGCCAGGCTGAGCTGAGCTGAGCTAGCTTCTTTGCCATGAGTTGCAGAAAAGGAAATATGGAGATAGATGTCAGAATCTTGGGATGAAAAGCATGGGTACTGAATGGAAGTGGGGATTGGGAGAGAAGGCACTGGTCCTGGGTAACTGGAAGGAGGGTAGTGCCATTCAGGAGAATAAGCAGTTCCAGAAGGTGAAGCAATTGGGGGCAATAGGTGATGAATTCTACTTGAGTTGGGGGTGGGGGCAGGAGGTAGAGAGAGTTCAAGAGAGCCATCAGGACTGCACTATGGTCTGAGAATCCAGCCACTTGGTCAAACCAACAGGGTACATTGATTGGTTGCTTATTTTGCAGCAAGGCTAGGAGTTGTGTCATCATGTAGCAATGAGAAAAAAAATCTATTACATTTCCCCTTCTGGAAAAGCAGCTGTAAGTAGTTTGTGCTGTTGCACGGGTGATGGGAGTCCATCATTTGTGAAAGGAGCTGGCATCAGTTATGGGGACCCCTCTCTGTCAGATTATCTCCCATCACTGGTATTTCTACTTTGTGCATTTCCTTTCCCCCTACCCTGTGCTCAAGGAGACAGTGAGTCAGTAAAAGAACATGCTTTAGAAAGAACAAATCTGGGTTTAAGAGCTGATCCTAGCACATCTTAGCTGTTTAGCCTTGAAGAAATATTTAATATCTCAGCATCTCAATTGCCTGTCTTCATATAGGAATAACAATGGCATGGGAGGATTATCCGTAAAGGTTATAGTCCAGGAAAAATGAACTTATTTCCATTAAAAAAATAGATATGAAAGATCTAGCTATTTCCTTCACCACCTAACAATTACCTTTCTTTTAGAGTGCCATGGGCAAGAGAAATGGGGGTGTTGATGGTACAATTGCCAAGTATTTGCTCTCCCTGGATTAGGAGCTGAGTTTTGCCTGGCTCACAGAGAAGTCTTAAATGCACTAGAGTTTTGTTTACCTACCATTTTATAATACCTTAATCTGTTTTATAGGGAACAGGCAGTGTCAACACAAGGGTGGCAATCTGATGGATTGCTTAAATCTTAAACAGGGAGGGAAAAGTCCTTCTCCTTAGTTTTCCACAGGTTTCCAGATAAACAGCTTTTGACCCAGAGGACATGTGTAAATGGGACTAAGTATGTCAAGGGTCTTGGGCTCAAAGGTTACAGAAGTGGGGCAGGTTACATCAGCAAGGAATGCTTGCAGTGGAGATGTGCGTGCACATGACTGAGCACAGAGCCTTGTTTTAACTGAGAAAATGGCCTGTGTAAGGGGCCGGCCACTGGTAGCCTCAGCTTCAGCTTATGGGTTCTTTGCAGAAATGCAGGCCTAGAGTTGGTCTATTTCCTGGTTAATCAAGAGAAAACAGTGACCAGAATTTCCAGGTAAAATCACCCTATTTGAAATATTAAATTTTTACAAACTACACTGTGTGGGCTAAGCCAAACACACATTTAGACCACGTACTCTTAGTAGGACCTTGTAAGATAAAAACAACTGAAAATTCTTTTGGTTCCAGGAACTAAAAGTAGTAAATGAAAGAATTTTTAAAAGTTGCCATTTACTTAACAAACACTGGTATAGCAACTGCCATGTGCCATGTCCTG
Organism: Macroglossus sobrinus; assembly: GCA_004027375.1. NCBI lineage: Eukaryota > Metazoa > Chordata > Mammalia > Chiroptera > Pteropodidae > Macroglossus > Macroglossus sobrinus. The sequence continues at coordinate 41,305 of PVKZ01002550.1, read as the reverse complement.
TTCCAATTACTTTACTGTATCAAATCATTTAATCCTCTAACAACCCTGTGAAGCAGATTTTAGTATCACTCCACTTTATAGATGAGGAGACTGAGATTCAGAGAAGTTAAGTGATTACCCAAAGTCACACAGCTAAGTGGAAGAGTCGGGATTTGAATCCAGGTGTCCTGGCTCCAGAATCCAGGCTCTCACCATTTTTTTTTCTCTGCTGCATTTTAGTAGGAAGGATTTTATCCAGTAATAAAAAATTATGGTTTACGGTTTCAAAGATTATGTAGAACATGTAAAACTAGCTTATTCAATACTAATTTAAAAATTAATTATCAAAATATGTGTGCTATAGATATAATTATTTAAAAACTATAGAAAAAAGACTAGAAAAAAAACAAGAAAATTATTAAAGCTATACTAAATTGGTGAAGTTATAAATAATTTCTTATGTTTATTGTTGATCTTAAAACTTTTTTTTCCTTTTATGTTTTAATAATGACTAGACACCATTTACACGCATGCAATTCTTTTTCTCTTCATCCCTCTTTTCAAATGTAGCTTCCAGCTCGTGACCAAGATCACTTGCAATCTTATCTTTATAGGATGGGTATATTTCATTTAAAGACCTGGCCCCAAATAAATCCTGAACTCAAATTATCCACAACTTGCCTACTTCAAGACTCCACCCAACATGTTCTGGGATAGATTTCTGTTCATCAGCTAATACAGCGCCACCATATGGCAACAGCATAAATCCACTTACAATTAGGCCATCAGTTTTGAAACCACAATTCTTAATTCTTTTCCATTTTGCTCATAATTTGAGACTATATTAATACTTTTAGATGAATCACTATTTAAAATTCACTCCAATATTGGAAAGTCCTCTAGCCCTTGCTTACTCCAAGTAGATGGATTTCCAGGCCAAAGACAGAATGATCTCAAAGGGCATAACTTAAAACCAACACCAGCATTTCCCCCACCCTGCTATGGGGGTAGGCATCCAACTCAACATATGTTTGCTGAGTGCTTATTTTGAGTCAGTTACCCTCAACAATGATCAGGGTTACACAGGTAGGAATGGTGGGGCCAGGCTTATACTCAGGCCTCTATGCTGCCTTTCCTCACAGGTAAGTACAAGCAGATGGCCTCTGTGAACTTTGGTTTTATTAATTCATTGTCAAATTTTTAAAAAAAATACAGATTTAGTAAGGAGAGATTTTATTCCCTCCAAGTTCCTTGGCAACCAGCCACTCCTGGACAATCCTCTGTCTTATTTCTCCTTCCACGTGTGGCCTCGTCCCAAATTTTTCCTCATTATTCTTTTTTTATACAGAGAAATTTGTCTGTTTTGACTTCTCTGTCCATTTCCCACTTAGCAAATAAAGAAGTTTTCTCAGGACCCACTTTCTCCTAAGAATGTAGATCATCAAAATTAGCATTCTATGTTTCCTTGTTAAATAATTTCTCTTGCCCCCGCTAGTTTGAGCCCATTTTGTCTTGCCTTGACCTCTTGCAGGTAGTGATTCCGGGTTTGGTCATGCTTTGTCCAAGTATCTGGACCAGTTGGGCTTCACAGTGTTTGCCGGAGTTCAGAATGAAAAGGGAACAGGAGCGGAAGAATTGCGAAGAACCTGCTCTAAGCGCCTCTCTGTGTTCCAGCTGGATGTCACCAACCCACAGCAGATAAAAGACGCCTACAGCAAAGTGGTGGAAAAGGTGCAGAACAGAGGTACTGCCTTCACCCACCTGTGCCCACGTTTATCTTCCACCTCCTTGCAAATGCCAGCGTGGGTTCCAGCCTCTAATTCCCACTGCCCTCTCATCCATTCTGGCAGCTGATCATACCTGAACACCTGCCACATTCCAGGGCCTCTCACAATAATGAAGACCTTAAGAATGAGTCAGGCATGATCTGTTCTCACAGAGCTTACAGAATTCTTTATCTCATTCATCATCATCCCACCCCCTCCTCATTTCTTTCCTCCCTCCAATATTAACATTCATTAGATTTAAAAAATGAAAAAAAGCCTAGTAATCACTGTCTTTTTAAAATCACTGCCCTTTCTCTTCCTCTTCCTTCGTGGCCAAGCTCTAGAACCCTACTGCCTGCCCTTCATTTTTACTTCTTTACCCTCAATCTGACATTGGCTCCCACCAAGCATTTCCAGCTGGTCTGGCCAAGCTAATCAGCATAGTCCTAAACACCTAGCTCTGAACTTCTCTGCAGTATTTAAATGTAACAATCACCCTGCCCTCCCTTGCCTTTAGGGTTGCCAGCCCACTATTGCCTTCCTAGTTCTCCAATCACTCTGTCTGAACCTCTTCCTCCACCCCCATCCCTGCCCATGAATGTGAATGTTACCGAGGGCTCCATCCCCAAATTTTCTATTCCACATTTTTTGGACTATACTGTTCTCTCCTTATACCAGGCATTTCAACTGGGAAGTATTTTAAAATATCCATGCTTGGGTCCAGAATGGGTTACATAAGTTGAGAGGCTCAGTGCAAAATAAAAATTGTGTGGGGCCCCTTGTTAAAAAACGATTAAGACTTTAAGATGGTACCAGCTGAGAATTCAACCAAACATGAGGCCATTCTGAAACTCCAAACCCTGATACCCACCCATTCTGGGCACCCCACCCCCGCCGCCCCGCCCCGAACCAACTACATCAGAATCTACTTACAGTAACTTAGTTAATCCTTCAGCAGTGAGGCTGGTACACTTCTCAACTTTAACTGGGAATGTCAGCTGTAAAGAAGATTTTATTTGGGGGTCCCAGGTATCAGTATGTTTTAAAGCTCCCCTGACATTGCTAATGTTCTGTAAGAGTTGAGAAACAGTGAGATTTAAGCAACTGGGATTTAAGTAGCTTCCAAATATGTATTACCAAACCTAGCCCTCTCCTTAACATCCTGAATTATATGTATATAAAACTGTCTATCAGATACCCCACCTCGATTGTCAGAAAATGAACTCATTTTATTTTCCTTTGCTGCCAGTCTGCAAATCAGTTTACCCTCTGGCACCTCATGGTGTACATGCTAATACTGCCACCTCATCAGTCATTTAAGCAGGGGGTCACCTAGACCTGCAGCTACCCCTGATCCCTGCATTATTTTGGTCCCAAGTCCTGTCAATTCTACCTCCTAGATCTTTATCAACCCAGCCCCTTCCTACCATCTCCGGGCAACTGTGGCTCAATCCAGGTCCTCATCTCCCACCTGAGCTCCTGCAATGATTTCCTTGCATCTGGGCTTTACCTTCTCTATTACTTTCCAAATGGAGAGTAATCATTACAGTGAATGTGCACATCTTACAATGTCATCAATCTCCTAACAACCCTTTGACATGCAGAGCCTCCATGTCTTGGGTTCCTCCCATGGGCCAGGCCTGTGTAGGTGTTTTGCTTTGTCTCATTAAATGGTTCAGTGGTTCTCTACCCACCACCAAATAAAACCTAAACTCTTTAACAAGGATTTGAAGGGCTTTCAGGACAATGCCCCTGCCAAACACTTAATCTGCAATACCTGCTGGTCCACTCAGTAGATTCTGGATAGAATGTGCTAGTTCATATCTTTGCATGTCCAGCTTCTTCTTGCCAAAATTTCCTTCTTGCCTCACTCCCTTTCTCTAAGACTTGCCTGCAGACACTACTCCCACAGGAGACCTGGCTCAAACATAGCATCTCTTGCAGGATCTTCTTTCATTCACTCCCTCTTCTGGACTCTCACTTGTACCTTGCACACACCTGTATTACTGCATTATTATAAATATCTGTTTATCTCCCACTCCTCAGCACTAAGTTCCTTGAGAACCAGAACCATATTTCCATTAGGATTCTTTTAGACACAAGTGACACGATCCAATTCAGAATTGCTAAAGCATAAAGGGAATACATTTGCTCATGTAACTGAAAAGACCAGTTGGCTTCAGATATGTCTGGATCCAGGCACTTAAGCAATGTCATCAAGAACCAGTCTCTGTTTCTTAGCTCTGCTTTCTCTTGTGTTGGTTACATTATGGGGGATTTTCATGGAAGCCTCAGGCACTTCCAATGACTTTTTTGTTCTTTTACAAAAAAAAGAGAGAATGTTATTTGGCTTCATTTGGTAGTTGAAAAAGCAGTTATTACACAGAGAGCAATTAGAAGAGTTTCTGGCATGAGGCAAGCCTCCAGTAAGGGCTCCTGTTTTCCATTCATTCAACATTAAGCACAGTCCTTGACACAGTAAATAGTCAATACATATCTAAGAAATAAAAGGAGAAAAAAATTGATTGTTGGTTATTAGGAATCAACTTTCAGCAAGTTTAGTAATATATAATCGTTTTCTAGAAAGGTAGTTTTTCTAGCATGGTCTTTTGCTATCTGATTGGATTGAGCTTGTTCCTCTGATGAGTTTGACTTCATGGTATTCATGGTATTTTATTCAAGGAGATATTCACACATACCCCTCTAGTGAGACCCAGAGGGGTGGTATTGACCATATTAAACAATAAGGCAGGGAGTTCTAGATATAGAAATACCATGCCAGAGCCCAGGAATGAAGAAGTGTGCTGAGTACACTTTCAAAGGTGTGAGCTCATGCTCTTTGGGAGTCAATATTCTGGAGAGCAATCCTTTTCTGAGACATGATTGCCATTACACATTCTTCCTGCTGTCCTTGAAGTCTCTCCACTCCAGCCTCCCAAATCAAAGAGAATGTAGAGCAGTGAAACAGAGGGCTTTATGATCACCAAGAAGGATGTTTGCTAAAAGACCATCTGGTACCTGTAAATAAACTAGAAAAACCTCAGCTCCTGGAAGAGGGCTAGCAACTGTGCTGTGTTCCTACACAGCATATCTCTATATTAGTATTAATATACTGTTAATTATTAATTAATATCATTTTAAAACTGTTAAGTCTTATAGGTATAATAAGCTGCTTGGCCAGCTTAGAATTCTATGGCAGGAGTTGGCAAACTATGGCCTTGCATTTATCATTTCATTTTGAAATGATTGTAGATCAAGTTGCAAAGAAATGTACAGGGAGATCATGTGTACCTTTTGCCAAGCCTCCCCCAGTATTAACATCTTGCATAACTATAGCACAATAGCAAAACCAGGAAGCTGGCATTGGTACAATCCAGAGTTTACTCATATTTTACCAGCTATACATGTCAAGTGTGTATGTACATGTGTGTATAGCTCTGCAATTTGGTAACGTGTAGCTTTGTGTGAAAATCACCATGATCAATTACTGTTCCATCACCATTAGCCTTTCTCATTCTATCTTTTTTAGAGCCATATTCTCATCCCTAACCCCTGGCAATCACTAATCTGTTCTCTATCTCTGTCATTTAAAGACTATTATATAGCTCTGTCACCTGTTTTTGTATACAGACTGTGAACTAAGAATGTTTTTTACATTTTTAAATGCTTTTTAAAAAGTCAGAATTTTTTTGACACATGTAAAATTATATGGAATTCAAATGTCAATGCCAATACATCAAGTTTCATTAGTGCACAACCAGGCCTATTTATTAATAGATAATCCGGCTTCTCTCACACGGTAATGGCAGAGTTGAGATAGTAGGACCTGCAACACTAATTATATGTTTATTATCTGACATTTTTTTAGAAAAAGGTTGCCAACCTCTGTTCTAGGGCATTCTTAAGCTACTGTCTGCGTGTTGACTGGTCAAAGGTGTACATCAGGCTGAATGAATCAAAACCCTCACTTGGAGATGCTAGTGGAGGCATCTCTTCACCCATCACCATCCTCGATAATAGCTGTTGTGCTCTTACTATATCCCAAGCATCCTGTCCTCGGATGCTCCCAATAATTATTGTGCAGAAATGTCAGACTACCACCTCAGGTGTGAAAGAAATGTAACTTTAATTTATATATTTGAATTCAGTTTCTATTTTGAGCCATCTTTCAGTCATGTGGCAAAATCAGTTTCTGTCATTTTGAGCTTCATCTCATTTTCCTGGGGTAGCATCTGAATTCCTCAGGATAGGACATTTAGTCTTGGATTGTCAACACATCATATGGATATACCTCTATGGATATGTCCTGCGCTGTCCAGTACTCACATAATTTAGCTGCTACATACCTCTTCGATGCCATCAGAAAGGCACTGTTAGGGCTGGTGCCTCCTGCCATTTCTGTAACTCTGCCAGCACCAAGGCTCATTCCTCTTCTGTACATACCACAGATTCTCACACTTGAGCATGCATCAGGATTGCCTGGAGGGCAGGTTGCATCAGATGCTGAGCTTTAACAATTTCTGATCACCAATTCCTGATCTAGGAGGTCAGAGGTGGGGTCCCAGAACTGGCATTTCTAAAAAGTTCCCAGTCGATGAGGATTCTGCTGGTTCTAGACTATGCCTTGAAAACCACTGTTCTAAATCATGCTGAGGTTAGGGGAACTCAGAGAATCTACTTCAGGCCTGTCTAGCTAAATACACCCCAGGTCCTGTCACCTCTGTTCCTCCCAGATAAAGAAGACTCAGGTCACTCACCTCAGCTCCAGATCCCTCACTCCCTGAAATATCTGGAATTTTTGTTACCTCTTTCTACTATTTGAGGCAATGGTCTCCAAGCTTGCTTGTACATTGCAATCTCCTGGAGAATTTTAAAAATTACTAATGCCCAGATCCCCTCTCTACCCTATCCCAGTATCAGCACTAAGCTGATGAAAAAGGGAAGGTTCAAGGATGAAATGCCCAGTTGGAATAATGCACAAAAGGCTGATCTGAGAATGCATTTCTCCTGCTCCCATTCTTGTGCTCTCTTTCTGCTCTCCAGGGGATGGCATGGCTCCATACATAGCAGAGTACAATAGTGGCCTTTAGCCACACATGCGTGATACAGTAAGCTGAATTATGTTTGCATATTTTAGGCACAGGCACCCTACTACAATAATGTAACATTCTAAATCTGGGGTCCTATTACTAGCTGCAAGCCTGAATCATAGCCAGATCTGGCACCCACCAGTCCTGGGACCCACACCCAGAGTTTCTGATCTAATTAGATATAGTTTGAGCATTAGGATTTTAAAAAGCTCCCCCATCCCACCCAGTGATCCTAATGTACATTCAAGCTTGAAAACCACTATTTGTGGACAGTGGTTCTTCAAGTGTGGTGCAGGCCCAAGAACTTATTAGAAATGCATATTGTCAGGCCCCACTCAGGACATCCCAAATCAGACTCTCTGAAGGAGGGGCTAGCAATCTGTGTTTGACTAAGCCCTCCTGGTGATTCTGATCAAGGAGATCAGGCTGGTTAGAGAAAATAATAGGGCTCTGGGACTCTACAACCTTCTTAGTTCTTGGCATCTGCACTCTAGTTTTCCTGTTTCTCTGGACTAGGAAAACTTCTAGCCTAAGGAAAAGAGAAGAGAGGCTCTTATGTCATCTTGCATTGTTCTAAAGCTGTTATACTGTCTCTACACACTCCTTGGAGGGAGAAACATGAAGTAGACTTATACTCTTCACCTTGCTGTGCCATCCCTTCCCTGATATAACAAATATCTAACTGTCTGGATGTAAGAAAGGGCTTTGAGATAAAACACCTCCAAAGAAACACATTGTTTGATATTTCACAAATTTACTCCCCACACAATCCCTCAGTGTAGGTGGTTGTAGGTATTCAAGAAGACTTGAGATTTGAGAATTTGAGTGATCTTCCTAGATCCTAAATCTCAAAGGGGCCCCTTTGACTCCAGAACTTGAAGTGTTAAAAATCGTCCTTCTCTCCAGTCTCACTCATTCCTGTTTATTCTCAGGACTGTGGGCTGTGGTCAACAATGCTGGAATCCTTGGTTTGCCAGCTGATGGGGAGCTCATTCCCATGACTCACTACAAAAACTGCATGGCTGTGAACTTCTTTGGGGCTGTGGAAGTCACAAAGGCATTTCTGCCTCTTCTTAGGAAATCCAAGGGGAGGCTGGTGAACATCAGCAGCATGGCAGGTGAGTTGACCCTTTTTTTGCAAGGTTATGTGGTGGCCCATTGTGCAAGAGGAGGCTTGCTGAGTTCTTTGTGGGCTGAACAAGAAAGCAGGACATGCTCATGCAGGGCTGGGTCAAGGTTGGTCAAATTGTATGTTTAATGTAGATCTAAATACAATAAAACACTTCTTTTCAAATCTTTTCATGTACAAACTCTTCTAGCACATCTATTCATTATTGGGAATTTAGGGTTGTGGTAAATCTTCACAATGTGACTGCCAATGTACAAGCTTCCTAGTCTGGACAGGAAATCTCACATATGGTTAATGTCTGCATTATAGGTAATCTGTTTTTAACCCTCCCTGAACTTGCCACAATCTTTTGTTCACTGTGAGATGAATAGGTAAATGTCTTCACACTGTTGACACTGTCAGAACTCCATGTGTGTTTCATAAGATCATTCTATCATTTTATAATCTAACTGGGTCAGGGTGTTACATTTGATGATTCATCTCTCTCCACTTGAAAGAACAGAGTCAACAACTTGAATCAAGGGTTTAACAATCTTCCTTTCATAAGCAATGCCCATGTATGTGACATCACATTCATGTGATAAAAGATATCCTCTAGGAGTGCTTGGAATACCTTGGGCAGAGTCAGCCTTCCTATAAACAGCCAGTCCTGGGTATTAAGGCCAGCCCACACAGTAGATATTTTCAGTGTGTGTGAGAGTAGGGGTTGGGGTGAGGATGGCAGCCAAAGAGGATGGGTGGAGGCACCATCAACCCAGGTGTATTACTTTACTATTGCTGCTTTGGCAAATAACCACATATTTAGTGCCTAAACAATAAAACTTTATCTTACAGTTCTTAAGGTCAGAGGTCTCACTTGGCTAGAATGCCATTCTGAGTGCTTAGCATGGTTACTAGTTAAAACAGATTAAAATTACTTTACACCAAAGTAAGTAGCCATGGAGATTGTTACAAGTCTACAAATTATAGGTATCCAGCGGAGTTCATGGTTTCAGGTTTGTGTCTGGTCTTAGTTTAAATAAGCTGATCATTTTCTTGCTGAGCTGGCTGCCTGAAGGAAATCATCTGGCTAATCATTCAGCCAGCACCTCAGCTGTTCCATGATATAAGGAAGCCAAAGCTGAGAGTTGTTTCCCTGAAACTCTCACACAATAGCAAGGCTAGTGTTAAGGAAAAGGAGAGTAGAACAAGCCCGAGGGAACTTCTTTAAGCTAAGTTGTATAAGACGACTGAAGCCACTTAATTTGAAGGTCTGCAGAATGTGGGTATTGATTCCTTTTCTATGTCAAGGATCTTTGAGTCCAGGTCAGTCCAGCTAGTAAGCATTGGAGTCAGGATTGATAACCTGGTCTGCCTGTTTTACTCTAAGTTCTGTGTTCTTACTTTTCCAGACTATCAAAAAAAGGACATACAAGGAAAACGGGATAAAAAACAGACTCTACTCTAGTGTGCTTAAACGAGTGGGGAAGTGTTAACAATTTAAGCCTGTCTCTTATACCAATGCTTCTCAAACATTGTATGATCACCTGGAATCTCTGTTAAAATTCAGATTTTGACTGAGCTAGTATGAGAGGGAACCAAAGAGTCTGCATTTTTATAACTAGTTCTTAAGTAGATACTACTCATCTCTGGACAGCTTTATCAAACTTCAGATGTTTCAGAATCACCAGGAGGGCTACTTAAAAACAACTGCAGAAAGTCAAAACCACAACGAGATAACATTTCATGCCCACTAAAATGGCTTAATCAAAAAACCTGAAAACAACACTTGATGGCAAAGGTATGGAGAAATTGGAACTCTCCTGAATTGCTGGTAAGAATGTAAAATGGTGTAGCCTCTAAGGAGAATATTTGGTGGTTCCTCGATAAGTTAAACAGTTAATTGTGGCCCAGCAATCCCACCCCTAAGTATATATACAAGAGAACAGAAAACTGGTGTTTAAACAACTTGTACATGGATGTTTATAGTATCTTTATTTATAATAGCTAGAGGTGGAAATAACTCAAACATTCATCAATTGGTGAACTGATAATAATGTGGTCTATCCATACTGGAATAGTATTATTCCACAAATAGGAGTGATACATGGTATAGAGTGGATGGACCTTGAAAAGATTATGGTAAGTGATGGAAGCCAAACACAAAAGGCCACATATTGGGTGATCCCATTTATACGAAATGTCTAAATTAGGCATACTCATAGAGATAGAAAGCATATTAGGGGTTGAAGGGAGACGATATGAGAATTGATTACTTAATGGGTGTGGGGTTTCCTTCTGGGGCACTGAAATTATTATGGAACTAGACAGTGATGATGGTTGTACAATATTGTGAATATACTAAATGCCATTGAATTGTATATTTTAAAATGATTAAATGGTAAATTTTATGTTATATGTCTTTTACTTCAATAAGAAAAAAAATTCTGCCTCCACCTCCAGAATTTCTGATTCAATTAGGTCTAGAGTGGAACCTGAAGATTTATACTTCCAAGAATCCTGCTGCTGTAGTTCTCAATCACACTTTGAGTAACAAGGTCCCATATTTTGGTACTCAATACTTTGTCCCATCCCCAGAGATTACCGGATTACAAAAGAACCATCAGATGCAATTAGTCTCAAATTTCTGCTGGTCATGTCTAAAGATTAACAAACCTGCCATCCAAAGTCTATATACTCAATGCTTTGAAAGGCCCAAGCTCAAAATGTCAGAATTTGGAGGAAGGAAAAGTTTATTGATTGAGAAGGAGCCAACCAAGAAGATGGGTGACCTAATTCTTAAATCCATTTTAACAAAGCATAGAGTTCAGGCTTTTTTTTTTTATGTCAAGAGGAGGGGCTGTTTTTGCAAAGCTCAAGCTGCAAGCAGAATTCCTCTAATGATTAGCATGTCTATATGCAAGACAAAGCAAGTGCTATTAGCTTGAAGACCATGGAACACCACAGGTTTGAACAAGATGGAGTCAGAGAGACAAAGCATTTCACTGTTACAATTCCCCCTTTTTTTTTTGTTCATTCCTCAGTCTTGAGGGACATAAGGCAATTGGGTTCAGGTACAATTAAGAGGGGGCATTCTGGGTGTTCAATTTACAAGCAGAGACGGCAATGGTAGATGTAGCAGCAGGCTAGGACACCTGTATCCTAATATGAGACAAAGATAAAAGAGTAACTTCTGTTATTATGTCCCCCAGGGCCCAAAGCATGATGAGTTTGGCTACTGCACAAACACTTCTTTGTTCAGCTAATCAGTAATCTAAAGCAATACTTTTGTCTAAGGACACACGTGCCAAGGACTCTAAGTATTGAAGTCAATACTCTAAGTATTGAGCAGAATGGGCTAAATGACCGACTATATGGTTAAATTCCATAACATCGGTATTTAATAAGATTTATGAAAACAGCAACAAAAAAAGGTTAATGATCAGAGCAAATTATAAACCAGTTACTGAGTCTGGAAAGCTGTCTCAAGTTTATATCATATCATCTAGCTGCAGTTTGTAATTGCACGGCTCAAGAAAATAGTTTCAGTTCCAGTTCTCAATAATTCCAAGGCAAAAGATGGGAGAACATGAAATATTAGATTGGAGGGTTATAGCCAAATATTTAAGAAAACTTTAAGAATTCAGAATCCAGTCATTTACAGGTGAAAAATAAAACTTTAAAGACAATCAACTGAACTAGAATCTAATATCCACAACTGTGTATTTTAGTTTCTATAGAAACACAATTTTTTTTCTCTAAAATCACCCTTGTTTTCATCAAAGATAGCCAAATTAAGACTATTTTACCTACTGCATAAGTCCAGTTTCAATCAGTTTGGTCTGATTATTTGTATAAATACAATAAGAATAGCAATTGATCTCATCCAGATTGAACTTAATTAGCCTCTCAAGGCTAAGAAGCCAAGCCACATCCTTGCCATCAGACTTTGCCTGCAATACTTATAGATTTGAATGAATTCCTCAGGTTCTGAGGTCCCTCAAAATGTCTTGAGGTTCTGTTTTTGTATTGCCCAGAAAAGCAACCAGAAAAGACTGCTGTGAACCAAATAAGCAGGGTACCAAGCTATTTTTCAAGGAGCTTTTATTGGCTTCCTAAGTCAATCTTAAGTCCTGAAAGAATTCTGGTCACAACCGAGTCTATGCATGTGTCTCTCAAACATGACATTCCATAACTTGGTAATAAAAAAAAATTTCCAATTGTATCCTGTTATAAAGAGAACAGATTCTTACTGAATTTATGCAGACAATCATATTGCCATGAAAAAAATAATACGCATTCAGAGTCTTCAATTTTGGAGGAATCAGGTAGAGAGAAAAATATAAATGTTTTATACTGCTTATAAAGGTATAATTTACCAAATTGCTCTAAGTCATAGGTAATCTATGAGAAACAAGTTTTCTTATATCTGGAAAACAAAGATTTTTTTTAAAAAACAGTAATATTTCAAATAAAAAGTTATTAAAAATTTAATTATTCTTAGTTTATTCAGTCCCATATAATTAATTCTTGCTTATCCTGATTATTTGCCAGTATTTTATGAATCTAGTTATTCCTTAGGGTTCTATAAATCTTCATCCAGTCTAAAGGTATGATCTGAAAATTTATTCTCAGAAACATGTATTTTAGAATAAGAGTCCTCTCCATGGATATTTCTTAAGATTAAACATATATACAAAAGAATCAGAGTAAAACAATGACTGTTTCTAAATGTCAAAATGAACAAACAAATTTAAAAAACCCTTAAATGACATGGTTATTGGTCTAATTATAAATCAATTGACAAAGGAATTTACTTTTCTCTGTAACTTAACATTTTAAGATACCAAATGAAAATATTACATACGGACATTGTAGACTCTTGGAGGTTATGATCTCATTTAGTAATGAGAATATATGCATATAAATGCAACATAATTGTATCTTTATTTAAAAAAGCTTCCCATATGATTTTATGAAACAATATCAAATTATTTATTAATCCAAAGTGAGAAAAGAAAATTTCGAACACTGAAGCTTACATAATTATTAGAAAAACTTAAGTTCTTACTATTGAAGACATTTAGTTTTCTTAAGAAGCCAAGAACTTGATTAAGACAACATGAAACACAGAAAATCGTTTTGATAAAGCACAGAATCTTTGCTTTTTAGGCAGAAAACTTTTTCATAATATCTGTAGCAGATGAATAGTCCCAGATACTGTTTCCTTATTAGCAGAGAGAGAAAAATCTAACCCTAATTTTGCATTAACTTACTTTTAATATTTAAATTCACTTACTTGATTAAATTTATTTTAATCTTAATAAACTTGACCACACATAAAACTTTCTTCTTCAGGATTCTTATTTGGCAATGACTTAGCCATTCAATAAATATCCCATTTAATTTAACTAACAAAACTTTAAAGTTCCAAGTTATCAAAGAGCTTTTAAAAACCATTTAAGTTTAAACAACTTTTTATTCTACTTACATTTAACTTACTTGCTCCTGACAGTTGTTTAGATTACTCATGAAAGTTTTATCATACCTAGTTATTTTTCCTGATGAAATTTTGCAACAGAAATAACATGACCCATTTAACCAAACCAAACTCAAACCAGTTTTAATAGTAAATATTTTCCTAGATCACACAATTCTAAAAAGCATTTGGGTTAGTTTCTGTTATATTTGTGAGAATTCTTATATAAACACTTGTTTAAGCCAGTTTAATATTACAAATTAGCAATACCATTCAGTGGCAAAAATATGCCATATACAAAACATGTAGACATACATAAACATACAAGATAAACATTGACAGAGATCTCATAGCTTTCATTTTAAAACACTAGCTTTTATGTCCCAGGTAAAAGGCAAAACTCAGAGGTATTTTGCTCAGATGACCAAAACTTTGCATGCTTTGGAAGGAATTCCTTTACAGCAGCTTTAAAATTAACTTTTAATCAAAGAGTGCATTCCATTGTCTATGAGAAGCCAGCGATGTGCCCTTTAAGGTGGATTTTTTGGCAAACACAAAAAACAGAAGTAAGTGTGTGAAATAAAACTGAAAAGCTTAGAGAGTAAAAAGAGCAGCTTTAGATATCCTGAATTTAAAGTGGCACAATTTGGTGCCAGGAATAGAGTCTGAGCACAAGATGGCGGCTGCCACATGTCTGGAGGATGGTGGGTTGGAGAAAACTCAGATTGACACACAAATGACACACAAGACAATAAATGGAGTACTCTCCTAAAAATGATTCAGATGCACTAGGCAAGTTACAATTTAAAATTCAAAAAGCCAAACAAGTGCAATTGAACAGTTCACAAATCAGGTACAAATCCTAAAACAAGTCCCCTCTCCAACAGAGTACCCTAACAAATGCAAAACAAATTGGCTTATCCCACGGAAAAAGTCCTCATGGAGGGGAAGAGAGTTTCTGGTTGTACATGGCAGGGCGAGTCACCCTACTTCCAAACTGAGCTTGTAGGCTCACAGAGAGACACAACAAACAGTCCGACAATCCTGCCTATTATCAGACGGAGGTCCCAAGAGTGCAGATGGCTTTGCCCCAGAGACAGAAAGTGCACATAGAGAAGAATTCCCAGCTCCTCACACCAGAGCAACTTACCCCACAAGTTAGAGAATGAGAATGCTGCTGTGGGTATGGGACCCTGATACCCCTATATAAAAGTATCTTGCATTTAATTTCTATGTAGGGAGGGGGCAGTTCCCTCATACCAACAAACAAAGCTCAGAAACCAGCAGTTTCTAGGGTGGGTCCTAGTAATTCACATAATAAACAACTATTATGGGAGATCCTGGGCAGGCGCACTTATTTTAAGAAACATAGAACATGTGGATCCCTTTGGGGTATTGATATATTGTAAAAACCTTGAGTAGCACTAATAATGGGAAGCTCTTATATGGAGTTTACTTTGTGCCAGGTACTATTCTAATACATTAATCCTTTAAACTTTCACAACAACCCTATGATGCATGTACTATCATTATTCCTAATTTAAAGATTAAAAACAGAGGCACACGAACATGAAATAATTTTCCTATTTTTAATTTATTTTACTCATCAATCGCAGAGCTGAGACTTGAATACAGGCAGTGCTGGCTTCAGAATTAGCTGTTAACAGCTGGCCCCTGTTAACCTGTCTCTTAGCTCGCCAGTTCACCTCATCTGTTAAAACTGTGAAGAGAGAACGATATGACCCCACAAACTGGGTTGCAACTTTGAACAAGTTGCTATGACTTCTTTGGCCTTTCTCACTAGTAAAAGGAAAGAGTTGCATTTGGAACTCTAAGATTTTGTAAAACTAAAAGTCACTTAAATAAGAATCAGCTGGTCATCTGTGGCAGCGCTTAAAAGTTTGGTGTGAGATGCTCTATTTATATTTTATCGATTAAACCTCAGAACTGTACTTTTTAAGTGACAGGTAAACCTCCAATTAGCTTAAACAAAAAAAGGAAAAAGGAATTTATTAGCTTACCAACTGTCTGAAATTAAATTTTAAGACATTATTGCAACCCTCCCCCCACCTCCATTTCCAGGTTCCCTCCTCAGCTGGCACCTCCAACTCTCTGCTCTCCCCTCTTTGCTGCTCTGCTTTCCTTTGCTGACCTCCTCCTATGTAGTAGCAAAAGTGGCCCCTGGTGGTTCTGTCAGGACTACAGCTCAATTCAGGTCACATGTACAGCACCAACCCAATCTCCATCCCCAGGGGATGAGGTATTATAATTGGCCAGTCTGCCTCTCTTAACAAGGACAGAACCGTTGACTGACAGCCTTCTTATAAAGACAGAGAGGTAAGAATCAGTACAGGCATACCTAGTTTTACAGTGCTTTGCTTTATTGTGCTTCACAGATTTTTTTCCCTCACAAGTTGAAAGCAAGGCCTTTTCCAGCAAAAAGATTACAACCCATTTTATTGCTGATATTATGGGAACCAAACCCATAATATCTCTGAGGTATGCCTATATTTCTCAAAAGGGAATGATGTGAGCCAGACCAAAGATTTAATAATAATGTAAGAAAATGATGATAATTGACATTAACTATTTCAGATATCTCTACTTCAACACCTATGTGCTTCCCCACCTGACCCCTCTCCCCAATTTTATTGTGATATAATTGACATATAACATTGTATTAGTTTAAGGTGTACAACATATATATTATGAAATGATTACAACATTAGGTTAGTTAACATGCATTACTTCATGTAGTTACAAATTTTTTTTTTGTGATGAGTATTTTTAAGACTTGCTCTCCTAGCAACTCTTGAGTATACTATATAGTATTAACTATAGTCACTGTGCAGTACAGCAGGCCTGGGAATAATGTTTTGTTCAATATAGTTTCATTAAAATGTTAATGAGATGCCATAGGGACTTATCTATTGTTTATATTAATTAGCCTCTGGTAAAATTGGTTTTGTTATATGTGGTTTCCTTAAAGTTGCAGAACTATCGATGATTTAAGTGAGGAGTTACTGTATATTTCACCTTCAGAACTTACTGGAAGTTTATACCCTTTGACTACCTTCACCTATTTCACTGACCCCCCGACCCACCACCTCTGGTAACCACCAATTTGTTCTCTGTATCTATGAGTTTGGTTCTTTAGATTCCACATACAAGTGAGATCATATAGTATTTGTCTTTCTCTGTTTGACTTATTTGATTTTATGTAATTTCCTCAAGACCCTCAAAGTCCATTCATGTTGTTAAAAATAGTATGATTTTCTTTTTTTTGTGGCTAAATAATATTCCTTTGCATATATTATACCACATTTTTCTTTCTTCATTAATCTGTTGAGAAACTCTTCAGTTGTTTCCATGTCTTGGCTATTGTAAATAATGTTACAATGAATGTGGGAGTGCAGATCCTTTGCTCTTTTTTTAAATTGAAAATTTTATTAAGATCATTGCAGATTTACTAAAGTTGTAAGAAAGAGTAGGAGAGATCTTCTGTCTGAAGGCTCTAAGGGAGAATACCTTCTTGATCTTTTAGCCTCTGATGGCTCCAGGCATTTCTTGGCTTGTGGGAGCATCATTTCATTCTCTGCCTCCATCTCTACATGGTCTTTCCCCCTGTTTCTCTGTGTTTCTTCTGCTTTATCATCTCTTACAAGGACACCCATCACTGAGTTTAGGGCACATCCTAATCCAGGATGTTCTCCTCTTAAGATCTGTACCTTAATTACATCTGCAGAGAGGCCTTTATTCCAAATAAGGTTACTTCACTTTATTGGCTTCCTTTGCTTCTGCCTTTCACAGCTCCTCCCTCATAGCTGGTCCATTGATAGGTCCTGTTTAAGGCTCAATCTCATTTAGCTTCTAAGCTAAATGTGATTTAGGTAGGACAAAGAAGATCTTCCCTCACCCAACCTTAGCTAGCCCTCCTAGAATAAGTCCTTTCTCATACCCTCTCACAGAGAAGCTCCATGGTTCCCATGGGGTGTGTATCAAGCATCTCCTTGTTGCATCAAGCATTAAAACCAATTTGTTCAACTATAGGTGTTGTAATGGGCTGAACAGTGTCTCCCTTCTGCCCCGCCCCAAAGATATGTCTACCTAGAACCTCAGAATGTAGTTGGCCAGACAGAAAAATCAGAGGCTGGGGCAGGTGCTCTTTATGCTACCTAAATCACATTTAGCTTAGAAACTGGGAGAGATTGAACCATATACTTGGTTTGTCACTGGACTATCTGTGATAAAGCAACCATGAAGGCAGAAGTAAAGGAAGCCAGATAAATAGTTGTGACCAAGAATACACACAGAGGGCTCCTCTCTGCCTTAGTCGCCATTCATACCAAATCTTGACATGCAGCGGGTGCTTTTTAAATACTTAGTGAATTAACAACTAAAAACATCAGACCTGATTTTTTTTCTCCCATTATTTTCATAGGAGGTGTCCCACTGGTAAAGCTGGCAGCCTATGGCTCATCCAAGGCGGCTCTGAGCATGTTTTCAGCAATTATGAGACAAGAGCTTTCAGAATGGGGAATTAAAGTCTCTGTCATCCAGCCTGGAGGCTTCAAAACAAGTAGGTATCTAAGCCTAAGAGATTTGCAATGTTTGTCCTAGAAGGAATGTTAAAGGTCCTTTGTTCTGCTCAAACTGAACCTTTCAGAGGTCAACCAAGGAGGGGCTGGGATGACTGGGTCTCTTTTAAGAATAGAGGGGCAAGGGCCAGGTTCTTCAATTGTTGGTTGCTCACCTGCATATTTCTACAATGTACTTAGTTTTAATGTCATATATTTTTCAAACACCACCTCCTCCTCTTTGAAGAATATAACCTACCTCCCTTCTACCTCAGAAGAGATGGCCATTCCCTCCTTTCCCCTCCCTGAATTTCTGAACTCTGGGCAGATGTAGACTCACCTCTATGGCTCAGTCCTTGGTTCCAGACCATCAATCAATTAATTGTGATTTAAGTGAAGATGTAAAAGAGCCTGTCTAATAAAAGGCCACATATGAAGAGGGATTTCTAACACACTAAAGAACAAACCCTAGAGGTTTGAATGTTAACCAGGAAGAACAGGATTGGGTGAAAGGCCTATTTTATGAGGGTAATAGAGAGAAAAAGACTTGGGCCACTCAGGTTGAGAGGCTAGACTATGGCAGTAAGAATGGATGGAGGGAAGGTGAAGTCTTGAGAGAGGTTACGACCTTAGGGACTTCCTGGGTGGGGAAGAGAATTGAGAGGGTCAAAGATAAGGCCAAATGTGACAGACTGAGAGAATGGGATAGAAGACACAGAGAGAAGAAAGCTGACGAATAGCTAGTGTCAGGGGGAAAATGATGAATTTGATTTGGAACTTGGCAGAAGGATTGAGGGTTTGGTGACACAGCCAAAGAAAACTTCCAACATAGAGATGTGACTCCATTTGGACCAGAGAGCAACCCTGCAGTTATGGTTTCAAGAATCCACCAAAATAGTTATAGCTAATATTCAAGGGGAGCTGCTCTTCTCAGACACTAGCTACTTTCCATATATTCTTTCCTGATGTTGTTGATCTTCTTTATTTTTTTAATTGAAAAATATATCATATATACACACAGCTTAATAAAATAACATAAAAACTCATGTATTTAACATTCAAGTAAAAAAAAAATAAAACATTTCTAGCACTCAGAAGCCTTCACATGGTCCTCTCCAGTCATAGCTCTTTCCTATCTCCATCATGTGACCACTCTCTTACTTTTTGTAATAATCATTTATTTGCAATTTTTTTTACTGTGTTACATCCATACATGTATCCCCAAACAATAGAGTTTGGCTGTACTGATTTTTGACATGTTTGCATTCTTTTGCATCTGGCTTCTTTCACTGAACATTATGTTTCCACAATTCATCTATATTGTGTATGGCTGTAGTTCATTCATTTTCATTGCTGTATAGTATTCTGTGAATATTGCACAATTTTTCTACAGTTATTTAGGTTATTTGGGTCACTTTTGGACAACTATGAAGAATTCAGCTACGAACTTTCTGGCACTCGTATATGTACATAATTTTTCCTATGACACGTATCCAGGAGTGGAATGACTGGATCATAGAGTTAGCTAACTTCAACTTTACTGAATAATACCAAACTGTTTTCTAAACTATTGTTCCAATTTATACTCTTAACCTTTCCATATGTGTCTTAATCTGTAATACTGCCCCAAGGGGTAGGTTTAATTGGTATAATTTACTAGGTGAGGACATTGAGATGTGGTGGGTAACATACTCCCCAGTTTGGGTGTCTGGCACACTGTGGTAGGAAATTTGAAACTTGATCCCTAGGTTCAGTGTCCAGATTCTTTTTTTTATACTAGATTTCCCTAAGCTGATATTCGATGGCCAATCAGAAGACAAGAGGCTAGACAATGCAGGGCTAACGACTCAAATTTGGAGAATGATGCTTGAATGGGAAACAAAAGGAAACTTCAGAGACATAAAGAGTTTCTGAAAACATTCAGAGTCATACGAGATTTTTTAGTGTCCTTCAATAAGAATAGCTAAAACATATTGCATGCTCAGCAAGTTTTAAGCACTTTACAGGCACAATCTCACTTGACCCTCATCTATGAGGTAGGCATTGTAATCTCATTTTGTAGAGAGAAAACTGAGGCTTAGAGAAGTTAAGGAATTTCCCAAGCCACAGAGCTGGTATGAAGCAATATGAGACAGAGATGGGATTTGGATGCAGGTAGTCTTAACAATTTTATTGTGTGTTGCCCCAAAGTGGCAGATGATTGGTGTGTGTGTGTGTGTGTGTGTGTGTGCACGCGCACATGTGTGTGATAAGTGGCATATGAAGGTTAACAAAGGGCTGGTGGCTTGTCCCCAATAAAGAGCTTTAGAGACTCTAGACAGGGTACCCACAAGAGTGGTTAGAAAGTTCATGAGGTGTTTAAAGAGGAGGTGGAGAGGAAAAGGAATCCTCCAGCCTGTGAAAACAGAGACTGGGGGAAAGGTAGTTGGAGGAACAATAATTCATACAAACCTGTTTTTCATGACCCAGAAGCCTCCAGAGTAATTGCCAGGGTAATCATTTCTTTAAATATGGTTTGTGCCTTCATGAAAAGAAATCAACAATTGAAACTCCATTTGCATTCCCATGAGTATAATTGGATTTCTCTGGCTTACATTTCACGGCAAGGATCTCTTGCAGTCCTGATACAGGAGAATCACCCAAGCTCGCAAACAAAGGCAAGCCTCACAGCAATCCCCCAGCTATCACATACTTGCAGGAGGGAGCGTGGGTTGCTGCAATCTTCCTGGAATGTAACAGTAGCTAACAAAATACAAAATGAGTGTGCCTTTTGACCAGGTAGCCACACTTTGGGGGCATAAGTAAATACCAAAATACAAAAGAATATATTGTGTAAGATGATTTATGGCAGAGCCACCTAAAATGGTGAAACCTAATAACTGTGGGAAAGTCCTTTGATAGATGAGTGGTTGACTAAAAGCTGTTCAGTGGAAAATTCTGCAGCTCTATTAAATCTATAGCTATGGACCAGGTGGCCAGTTTGTGATTTGTTACTAAACAAAAACAAATGAAACAAACAAACAAGATATCAAATTCCTGGAAAATGTGTATAGTATGATTCTTTTTGTTTTTTGTTTGTTCCTGGTAAATTAGTATGAAACCAAAGCCTTCTATGTTGTATATGTTGGTATGAACAAGGAGAAAATGTCAAAAGACACACAAAACTATAAGTTACCTCAAAGGAGATTAATTTTAAGAATATATACATCTCTTTACTATTTACTTATTATTCACAATATGTCTATACATATTTTATATATAATATATATTATAGTTATACATTATATTTTATATTGTATACAATAGTCATGAAAAGGTAAGTATTGCAATGTTTGTGACAGCACAATTTCTGAGTTCCAAATTGAAAACAACCCAAATGCTCATGACAGTATAATGAATAAATAATTTGTGGCATATTTACACAATGGAAAACTATGCAGCTATGAGAATGACTACACAGAAACGTGGATGACTCTCAACATAAAGTATAATTCCATTCAAATAATGTCCAAAGCCAGGCAAAACTACTCTTTTCCGTTAATTGGGACAGTGGCTCTCAGGAAGGGCACTGGGGACATGGAGGCAAGTTTATCCTTGATCTGGTTACTGCTTCCATGGACTACTCAGTTAGTGGAAACCCAGTCATCTGTGTATATTTCTTTTAAAAAATATAATAAATACTATTATAAAGTACACGTTTTAAAAGGTGTTTTAGAATGCCTGTCCTTCCCTAAAGAAGCCAAATCACAAGGGCCTGCATCTCCATTAGGGTGCAGCCGTGCTTGTCCGGGCCTTTCTAGTATCTAAACCTCCTTTTCCTCTTGCCTCCCAGATATCACTGGCACAAGTGAAATGCGAGACAAGCTGGAGAAAGACATCCTAGATCACCTCACCCCTGATGTGTTGGAGGACTATGGCCAGGACTATATCCTTAAACAACGAAATTATTACAGCTTAATCAACAAGTATGGCCATACGGACTTGACCCCTGTGCTCCTGAACATCCAGCATGCTATCTCTGCTAAGAGACCCTTTACCTTTTACACACCGGGGTCAGGCACTTACCTGTGGTTATACTTTGTTTCCTTTTGCCCAACCATCATATTTAATTATTTTAACAAAAAATTTAATCTCTCTGTAAGGAGTATGCCTAGAGCACTAAGAATGCCTAACTAGAAGAATACGGCCATGTAGACAAATAAGTGGGAAATATTTTAGTCTTGGAATGAAAGGGAAACCTGAGCTTCCCATTAAAGTTGTGGTTTCATACCTTGCATTTCCTGTGAACTCTGTTGGCTGAATGGGACTTAGTGGTGGGAAGAAATCGCCACTTAGAAATCACCACTGTGGAGAGCATTGATTGAGTGCCTGCTCTACACCAGATATATTTCAGATATTCTCTCATCTAGTTATCATCAGAGAACTGAGATAGTTATATTCACTCCCATTTAATGAGTAAGGAAATTTAGGATCAGAGAGGTTAACCTCCTAGTTCCTTGCCATTGAGCTTGCAAAAGGCAGAGCTGGAATTGGAATTGAGGTGAGACTCCAATGCTTGCTGGCACAGAAAGAAATAAAAGAGAGATGAAGAAAAAAAGAAGAGAAAGAGGAGAGAGAAGAGGAGAAAGAAATGGTGAGAACCACAGTTAAATTGACTTTCTCACTGTGCACTGACATCCCAAAGTAACTACTACATCCAAGGTATTGGATTTATTGTACATACTCAGTTCTCTGTGCACCTCCTCTCTCTTCCTCTACCAGGAGCCCTGGGGATAGTAGGATGAGATCTCCCATCTCAAGCAAGGCCCCAGAGGCCTTCTGGCAGGCCCAGGACATGTGACTGGCTGGTTTGAGGTGACAATCACTGTCACCTCCATCTGAGCATCTCAGGATGGAAAGCCAACATTATTTCCTGGAGAAACCTGGCTAAAGGGAGCAATGTCAGATTCTAAGAGGTGTTGCCAAGTTAACCTGGAGAAGGCAAAAGGGAAGGAGTAGCTTGTAAACAGAGATATTTAAAAAGAATAAGGAAAAATATCAGTCTGACATAAGGAAAACAGAGATTTAGACATCTTGCTCATTGCAAAACTCCCTTTGTCTTATTTCTCTTCTGGAATGTACAGGTTCTTATTTTATTTTCCAGCATCATGGAGATTTTGGACAGTAGATAAACTGACAGCACTCTGAAATTTTCTCCAAAAGAAAATAATAAATTAGAATGTAGTGAGATAATAGTTGGAAACTTATTAATGCAATACATTTTTAATGGCTGGTCATACTAACTGCCTATTAGATCACTATCATTGTTTTAGGGCAGAAAAGAAAGAAAAAAATCAAGTTAAGCATTGATTTCCAAAATAGGCACTTTTTGGAGGTAAGAATTGTCAAAACTAACACTTCCATTTGCACAATTCAGACACTGAGAGGGCAAACCCTGCAGAGGACTAAATGTTTTGTGTTTCACTATAAGCCAGTGATGCTCAAAGTGTGGTTCCTGCACCTGCAGCATCAGCATCACCTGAGAGAGAACCTATTAGAAATGCAGATTCTCATGAGTCAATCCAATTTCATTTCAGGTTCCTATGGCTGTTAACACATTAGCAACAAATCAGCAGCTTAAAACAACATACACTTATTATTTTACAGCTCTGGAGTTCAAAATTCTGAAATGGGTCTCACTTGGCTAAAATCAAGTTGTTAGCAGAACTGTGTTTCTTCTGAAGGCTGTAGGGAAGAATTCATTTCTTGTCTTTTCCAGCTTCCAAAGTCCTCTTGTATTCCTTTGCTTGTGGCTGCATCACTGACTTCTGCTTCTATTATCTCATCTCCTTCTCTGACTCTGATTCTCCTCCCCACTTTTTATAAGGTCCCTTGTGATGACATTGGGCCACCTAGATAATCTAGGATAATCTCCCCAGATCAAATCATTAATTTAATCACATCTACAAAGACCCTTTTACCAACTGAGGTTACATATTCACAGGCTCTTGGGGCTTGTGTGCCATTATCATAACTAGGGACTATTATTCTACTGACTTTACCTAATGAGTCAGAAATTCTGGGGATGGATCCAGCAACTTTTGTCATAATGAACCCTCCAGGTGATGCACAGTCAAATTTGAGAACCATTGCTCTAAAGTAGAGAGTAAGCAGGCTGCAGAGTATATGGTCAGGCCACAGGAAGAGTGGGGAAGCTCTTTGAGGACAGTGGGAGAGAGCTGGAGACATCAGGTTGAGACCTGAGTGTGGGGCCTACTTTCTGTCTTGAAGCTTGTAGGGGTTTAAAACTCTGTGAGACATGGGGAGAAGGTGCTGAATGGGTCTGAGAATCTCCTCAGAAAAATGGCTGAATGGTTTCCTGAAGGAGTACTTCCACACTGTCTTTGGGTTACCTCAGAGGGAAAGAAACCACAGGGTGGCCTATTTTAGCCAAAGAAAGACTGACAACCTCTCACTGTCACTCCTATCATGACTCTCTAGTTTTGGGTGTGAGTGGGGAGGTATGGAAAAGTCAATGAGTTTCCTGGAAAGAGCAGGGATAAGTGCAGGGAATGAAAAATCCAGGCGCCTGTGGGGTGGGTGAGAGAATGCTCTTGCAGAGACCATCAGGTGGGCGACCTTGAGCTGGGGAATGAGAAGTCCAACTGGAGGCCAGTGAAGATGAGACAGTGATGTTTCCCTGGTGCTGGGGAAATACGCCAGGCCCTAGGAACTCAGATTCTGAGGCAAAGGGAAAGGAAAATAGAAGGTAGGCAGGGATCTTGAATTCCACGGCACATTCATCTGGAAGACACCGTTTTAAACCAGTAGACTCTAAGTTACCTAAATGTATTAATAAGCATTCAAATATATTTCATTTTTAGCACAATACCTATAGATTTTCAGAAAACAAGAGACACGTATGACATACAAAAGACCTTCATGCCCTGACTGTGTCTGCTTAAAAACCTGTAAGAACTAAAGGCAGA
Organism: Macroglossus sobrinus; assembly: GCA_004027375.1. Taxonomy (NCBI): domain Eukaryota; kingdom Metazoa; phylum Chordata; class Mammalia; order Chiroptera; family Pteropodidae; genus Macroglossus; species Macroglossus sobrinus. Next base: position 16,338 of record PVKZ01002550.1, on the reverse strand, counting down.
GGGAAGCCCCCCAATATGTTCACAGTTCCTTGAACTCTTGAGGGAAGTTATGATGAGCAGGTGATTCAGCAGCAGGACTCATGGCAAAAAGTATTTCATTCTCTCCAGTTCTGCTCTTCTGCTCAAGCACAAGGTGTAAAGTATATTCAATATCTGGCCACATAGTATCACATGCAAATCTCATGCAAAACTTTACTCAGTCAATCCTCTTTATTTCTTCTTTTCTTGTATTTTCCCACTGTTGTCAACAGGAAAGTAGACCATCCTTACAATAGACCCAATTCAAGAGGGAAAAATTAGGAAAAGTAAGCAGCGAAAACATAATTTCTTTTATTACACAGAAAGCTGATAAAGGCCTACAAATACACTTTACTATTTTATTTGAATGGAACATTAAATTTCATCAGACTCATTATACAGTGATAAATACCATGTTTTGGAATGCCATTCTGGATGGTGTCATTCTGAAGAAGAGTAATTTCATTCAAACAACTCTGATGGGGTGGTGGTACCTCCTGCCCAGTAATAATCCCTAGTCCAGCTCACACATAGTAGTCCACTGAGGGGCTTAGGACCCCTGGACACCTGCTCTGGAGTGGCTCACAATAAAGTGTTTCTCTACTGATTTTTCCTGTAAGCCAAACTTTTATTCTGGGATCTTGGATGTATGAGTGGCCATGGCAGGACTAGATGGATATTTCTGAGTCCCAGCTTGATACAAGCTCAGAATTCTATATCAAGAAATGAGACACGACAGGAAGAAAGAAAGACTGGGAACTAATTTCAAGATAGGAAAATCTCAATAGGTTTGTAGTTTGAAGTTGCTTACTTTTTTTTGCCTACGCAGCATGCCATTTTGGGGGGATTTTGGTGAGATTATCATTCAAAGCCCCCCACCTCCCTACCATAGGGGTGGGTATGTGACCCAGGCTAGTTAATCAATCTATACCCTTGGCTCCAATGATTGGTTCAGGTGTGGGCACATGACCTAAGAAGAGCCAATGTTGGGAGGATTGTAATGGGCACTGGGAAAAAAGGGCTATCCATTTCTGCTGTAATGTCCATGCTAAACTGAAGTTTCTAGAGCCCATCAGGAGGAGAGTCTGGTAGAGAATGAAGCCAGGATAGAAAAAAGTAGAATAGAATGATGAGGAAAAATCAAGGTTTGCTAACATATTTTGAGCTCCTCAAAATATGCTATGCCTGAAGATCTACTAGATTGATTTGCAAGTTGCGTGAACCATTACCTTTCCTTTAAACTATTTCAAGTTGGGTTTATATATTTTACAATAGAATAATTGCTGACAAATATATACTCTAGAGAGGAGTTTAGTAAAAAAATGAGCAATACAATAATGCTTGACAGAAAAAATAGACAAGGCAGTAATGTCCTAGGAGAGAAAGAAAGAGATGAAATTAAAGAAAAAAGATTAAGGTGAGTAATATTATTATTCAGTAGCCCTCTCCAATAGAAAAGCAATTTTTTAGTTAAAATTTCTTTTGGGATTTTATCCCCAAGTCTGTGAGCATGGTCCCTCTGGAACAAGGTGAAACAAATCCTTGCTGAGCCCCATGGTGGAAATCAAAGATTTCAGCTGATTGCTGGCAATTCTAGCAATTAAAATCATGCTTGACTAGAATAACAGTGTAAAGTACTCTGCACCTAGCATGATACACTATCTCATCCTGGATCAATGCAAAACTTATTTACCATATTGCAAAATGTGGATATGAGTAATGTGAGAATCTTGGCCATGGGAAACAGGAAGATCAAAAGACAAATTGAAGGCTTTTGTTCTGAATTATTTGTTCCCAGGTCATTTTATCCCTATGAGGGGGTTCTGGCCACCACGTAATTGCCCTGGGAATTTTACCACAGAGTTATTTTTGTTTAGTTCCACTTTCTTTTCTTCCTCCTATTTTGACAATAGGCAATGATTTACTGCTGGATGATGATTTAATGCTGATTTACTGTCTTTTTGGCGTTGCCTTTTGCTCTCTCTCCTGACCATCCAGATAAACTGATTCTATACAGAGAAAGCCCTAACTTGAAACATGCTCTTTTTTGGTTTGGGTATGATTTTCAGGTAAGACTTAAAAGTTTGCACAAGAAATTGTTATTGATGAACACAAAAACCACACTTTCATTTTGAATACTCATGGCGGAAAGCAAAACAGGACTGAAAAATCATAACAAAGCTAAACCAATACATGTCATTGCCATTGTAATGCTGAATTTTGGGGTGTATATGTGTGTGGGGGGATGCTGTTTGGCCTCCAGTTACCTTTCTTTTCGAAATCATTCCCCAGGTGTGAAATCTTGGTGGAAAGAAATGCTTTTCCTCCAACTACAGAAGCCAGAGATCTAAATCCTGACTCCTTCAGCATCTGAGCCTCTAGAAGTTGGGAATCATGAACAAATGTATAACCTTCTTAGAATATGGAATGTTGATTGAGGGTTACAAAAATATTTTGTTAGAAAACTCTCAGTACTCACTTTCTGCTTCTTGCAACCACAAGCATTCTAATTTATATCATAATCATCACCAAAGAGTTTTCAAGGGCCCACTCACAATATATAGCCCTACATTTTTGTGAGTGCTTAGGGTAAATAGCTCTAAGAAGGATGTACTCTCTACAAAGAGGGATGGCATGTGCATTTCCCCATGTGCACCATCCCAGTAGCTCTCTCCTCCTCTTTGCTGTCCAGGACTCTGCCCCACCTGCAGTGACAAAGTAGGATGAGACCCTAGGCGGGCTCTGGATTCTTATCTCTTCTTTCTGATTTCTACTGAGAAACATCTTCATAACCCCAGATCTTGAAGTGGCTTACCCCAGAGAGAAGGCTGTGGGCTATACAGTAAAGGGCAAGATTAAGAATTGACTTGAGCTGGTAGAGTGAGATGAAAGAAAGAATGTTATTCAAGAGAACACTTTTCCGTGGAGACTTGTTAATAGAATGGGGGGGCACCCTGTTAGTCTTTCCCTACTTTAAGATCAGAGGACTCATCTTCCCTCCCCTTGTAGTGTTTTGTTTTTGTGTTTCAAATTCTGGTTAATATTGCTCCAAACATGTCACATTCTTTGTGGCAGAGCAGTAAGGTGGTATGATATGGGCTTTTTGGGGTTACACAGTATTATGGACTGAATGTGCCCCACTCCCAAACTCATGTGTTGAAATCCTAATCCTCAGTGTGATGGTATTAGGAGGTGGGAACTTTAGGAGGTGATTAGGTCATGAAGATAGAGCCCTCATGATGGGATTAGTGCCCCTATAACTCTATTAGAAGAGAAATGAGAGAGCTCTCTTTTCTCTCTCTTTCATATGAGGATACAATGAAAAGATGAGCATCTACAAACCAGGAAGCAGACACCAGATCTGCCAGCAACTCATTCTTGGATTCCTAAACTCTAGTACTGTGAGAACTAAATTTTATGATTTAAGCTACCCAGTCTATGGTAATTTATTATTGTAGCTGGAACTAAGACATGTAAACTTAGATTCAAATCTTGAATCTGCCATTCAACAGCTGGGTGATCTTAAGCAAATGTTTTAACTTCTCTGAATCTTAGGGTTTTTTTTCTTTCTACTCTAAAAACAGGGGCTGTGATAATGCTAATCTCATAAAGTTGTTGCAAATGAAATAGGATTATAATGCAAGGATTTAGTAATAATGCCTTAATTGAATAAGGCCCCTATAAATATAGAAAAAATAATTGTTTTCTTCTTCTTTGTATCTGAGAACATTTGCTGTGGAGACGAGGTCATATTGATGTGTCCTCTCTAGATTGCAGTTGGATGGGGGAAAGGCCAGTATGGCTCTGAATCTTTCCATGGAACACCCTGACGCAAATGCGAGCTTTCACTGCCAACTGGATAATGCTCCTCCCACTCAGGGGAGCACAAGGGAATCTTTCAGGGACTAATGATGAAGTTCATGTCTCCTACTTACCTTGGTAATAATCCTTATTGCTTTTTTATTTTAAGCTAACGATCATTTGAGGTATTCTACGTGCCTGAAACTCTGCTGGGCAGTTCACTTGGATTAACCAATTCAATCTTTATAGCAATGTCATGAAGTAGTTACTCTCATTTCCATTTTTAGATGAGAAACCAGGTTTAGCAAGTTTTTTTTTATAATTGTGGTAAATATACATAACATAAAATTTAAAATTTTAATCATTTTTAAGTGTATAATTTAGTGGCATTCGTACATTCACAATGTTGTACAATCATCACCACTCTCCATTTCCAGAACTTTTTCATCATCTCAAGAGCTGAGCTTTTTAAGATGAGTTTAATTCATAATTTGTAAAAGGAACAATTGTGTGGTGGTTAAGAGCATAAATTCTTCTAGTGTTCAAATCTCAGTTCTGCCATTGATGAGCTATGAGATCTCGGGGGATTTACTTGTGCCTAATGCCTCTGCCTCAGTCCTTTCATCTGTAAATGTAGAGAACAATGATTAATGTTGCCTCTCTCACAATAACTTAATCTATATTAAATCTGAGAATTTACCTGGTAAATAGTAGGCACACAGTAAACATTAGTTACTATTACTCCATCCTGCTAATAAAACTACAAGTTTTATTCAAGCTGATTTCTTTGAGTTGGACTTGAAACAATATATCACTTTCTTACATAACATTGGTGGGATTTCATTAGGTCACTAAAACCTCCTCTGATTTTGAAGAGCAACATGATCTCTCTCATAAATAGAGAACTAGATGGCCCAGCAATCCGCTGGTAACACATATGAACATCCTACTGACAGAGCTGGCAGATGGAGAGTCTGGGATGAGCTACAGACTATAAGCCTGTGCAGGCAACATCCTCAAACTTCTCCTCTCTTCTGGGCTCCAGGCCAGAACACAAAACTCATGACTTCCACTCCACCTCCTTCTTCCTTCCACATGTCAAGGAATAATTTTCAGAAGATGTTAAAATCTCAAATAAACATACAATGAACCTCCATTAAAATTTATTTAACTCATTAATGACAGAACTGGCAGGATGGCAATGCTGACCACAGACAGGATATGAGAAGCTGATATATAATATAATAATCTTAAACTAATAAAAGGATGCTAGAATTAAATTGCTAAATTAGATATAAACTGGTTAAGGGTCTATGGAGCAATACACTCATAATCTTTGGGTCTATAGTCTCTATTGGATAAAAATAATTTACACTCTATTAGTTTTCTCCAAATTAACATCTGCTTTTATAGAACTGCGTTCCCGGACAATATGTAAGTTGTAAATCAAGAAAAGTCACATTTTCTTAGAGTCAGGTGGTCCTGAGGTAGACTTTCAGATAATGCTCTGGCATAATACTAAAGACCACAAATATTTTTTTGCCTTATTTCCAAGTTCTAGATGATTTTTTAAAATCGAACTAACCAAGGTATGGATTGATAATCAGAAATTCTTTTCCATCAATCCTAGATATGGCCTCAGATGCCTTTTCTGCACTGTGATCCACATAGCCATTACCACATGATGAGAGCTGGTTCGAAAGAGGAAACTGTCTTGACATGCAGCACTCTATGACAATCATGGCTTATTTTAGAAGTTCCAGACAGCTTATCCCATGGCTGGTTTATGCTATTCCAATGACTCAGTCAAAGCTGTTGCTCAGCCATGAAGAAAACCTGAAGAAATATCACCTCTCCCTGAAGAAAGATGAGACGTAACAACAACAACAACAAAAAGGAGTTCAAAGAAAGCTGTATTTTTTCCATCCTAGAAAAGAAGGCTATTTCTAAATCAAGATTTCACAGACAAGTTTCATGGCTTCAGAGGCTTTTATGTCACACCAATGGATTGTTTTGATTGTATTAGGTATAGAGACTTGTGTGTTAAATAAGTGAGGAGTTTGCAGTGGGATGGAAGATTTGTTCTTAGTTGTGTTGGGTGCTGCTAGCGACCTTATAGAGTGTATGTTCCCTTCATTCAGTACATGGACCTGTTGTAATCAAAATAAATGGGAAGATCAGAACCCAAGAGGAGAAGCAATCATCCTTTACTCATTCTAAGGCATCCATTGGTACCTATTATGAGCCAAACGGTATTGAAGTCCATTGGAAGCTGTTGGAAAGTCTCTCCCTTAGAAGGATCATGAGACTTCCTAGCACTACTCTAGAATGAGTTTCCTAAGTAAGCTATGCTAAGGCCTATGTGTCTCTTTCCATAAAGGCATGTCCATCTGCACTCAGAAGGAAGACTTAACACTGTGTCAGTGTCCTTTGCTGAAATGTTATTTCTTGTAATTATGCAGTGTTCAAATTGTCAACAAAATATCTTGCTTGAAAATTACACTTGACATTTATATTTCTATGTGAAATTGGGAACTAGATGGTTCATCACTTTCAAATAAAGTAAAAGAACATTAATTCAGTGTCAACATTGTTTTTTAATTTCTGTTCTGAGTGAAATGATAACAGGGGACAGACATTTTCCTTTTCGAAACAACTGTGAATGGACAGTTGAAGAAAAGCACAAGGAGGCAGAGGCTAGAAGCTGAGTGGATAACATCTGGCATCATGATTTGTATACAGCAAAGGGAGAACAGAACATGTGACACATCAATGTATTGGCATCCTGTGACTTCTGCTTCATTGTTACTTAAGAGTGAAATTACTCATTGTGTAGTAGACAGGAATATACTAAGACTTATCTCAGATTTGAGGGTCAGTCTCCACAAAGACATTGAAAATGAGAGCATGACAGCAAGAGAAACATCCTAAAATTGAAGGTAAGAAGACAAAAAAAGAGATACCAAGCAAATACTAGTTAAAAGTAAGTTGATATAGCTATACAATGCCAGACAAAATAGAGTTTAAGGAAAAATCATTTCATTTATTATACCACCTGCACACCCCAACTGGAGCCCAAATGTCTCTGCTTTGTTATTCCTGGCCACTCTGCCTTCTCTGGTCTGCTCTGGGAGTACAAACGCCAAGCCAGATCATGGCTGTCCACTTTACCCACATTGTTCAAAGGAGGGAGTCTTGTTTCAACTCCAGACTTTAGGTTTTCTCTTTCATCTATCACCCAGCAACTCCTTCTCCCACTCAGCAGGTTTTACTGAAGCTCCTTCCTTATAGCAGGCATGGTGCTAGGCCCTGAGGCACATGTGGGGACAAAAGAGAGGGATTCTTGTTCTCCTGGGAATTGATAGTATAATGGGGAAGACAAACATGCAGCAATCAAATACATTATTGCTTAATGTAAACATGTGATCAGCGCTATTAAGTTTGAGTGCCCAGAGAGCTCAATACACCTATCACAAGGGATTCCTGGTTTTAGTTGTTTTATCAGGTCTCCAATCATTAAGCCAACCCCCACTGGCTCTTCCAAAAAGAACCAGTAAAGAATGAAACCCTTGAAAACTAGCCCCGGGAGATATAAAAAGGATAACAGCTCTCCTCTGAGTAACTGCTTGATATGCCAGGGTGTTCAACTCACTCTAACTCAGACATGTGCTACTCCTATACTCTTGAGAAGTGACTGAGTAACTGCTTGATATGCCAGGGTGTTCAACTCACTCTAACTCAGACATGTGCTACTCCTATACTCTTGAGAAGTGACTCCAGTTCCCATCTAACACCTGTGAGGGATGCATGGTTCTGCCCTGGCCTGATTGTAAAGTGCGCCCCAAAGTAGGGGCTCAGCACCCAGGTCCACAGGCCCTGGACCACAAGGAGGAGACTGTGTTCTGGTCTGAGGTGACAAGGGGCAGAATCTATTTGATCTGGTAATTGGTTTTGAAAAATCTGGACACAGGCTTGGTGGTAGAGGCCCAAGAGGGAGTGAGGGCATCTCTGGCCAAAGCTGAGTGGATGGAAGCAACTTGCCGGGCAGGGGCTGTGAATAATTTTAGTACATTATTTAGCTTATTGAACATCAGATAACAGGCCTCATTGAAAACTGGCTCATGTCTTTAGGCTGCTTTCTTTTAGACATGCTCAGAGATATCTGTGAAACAAGGCCATTTTGCCCTTGCCTTCCAGGATCTTGGGGCCTTGAAAGCTACAGGAATTCTGAATCCAGTCAATGCCAGTGTCCCTTCCTGTCTCCCCCAGGCTACATTTTAGCATAGATACTAGTCTCTATGGTACCGTTTGCAAATTAGTAAACAATTTCATTAATCTTTCATAGATAGTCACAGTCCCAAGGATGAATGGCTTGGTAAGTGGACTGAAGGCTGGATTTTAGGCCCTGCTATCTGCCTTAGCAGGATATACTTTGAAATATACAATCTGTGCAAACAGGCATGTCAGCCTTGCTGAACTTTTAAGATTCTCAAGGACAGTGCCTGTCATCCTCTCCTTAGAATGCATCCTGTAAGACCTGAGTTAGCATCAGATTCAGGGGGATGAGCAAGTAGCAGTTGGAGAAAAAGGTAGTAATTCAGCTTTGACTCCAACTCCCTGCAAGGCCTTCTGCTCCAGGGGCACCAGAAAGGACTTTAGATGGATCCTAAGCACCAATTCACCAGGTGCTGAGTAACCACACAGACTCTTATAGGACACCCAAAAGGCAGGGCAAGTTTGGGGTCCTAAATTTCAAAATAACAACCAGGAGTGGTTACTATTACCTCTTACCATGCTGTCTTCAATGTCTTGCAGGATGTTGTCTGGCAAGCATTTTCAGTAGGAAGATAAGGATATTGGGATAGGAGGTAAGGAGATAATGGGTGGAGCAAGGTGCTGAAGGTGGTGGGAATAGGGCAAACATATAGGGGAAGGGGCTCAATGAGGAAAGAAGATCCAGAGAGTATGGGGGTGGAGGCAGGTTGTAGAGCAACAGGGATGACTATCAATATTCCACACCACATTTCACACCACAGTATCTTTGTTACAACTGATGAACTACACTGACATATCATAATCAAAGCCCACAATTTACCTTAGGGTTCACTCTTGGTTTCGTACATTCTATGGGTTTGGAAAAATGTATAATGACATGTATTCATCATTGTAGCGTTTTCACTGCCCTAAAAATCCCCTGTGCTCCATTTCTTCTTCTTTCTTTCTCACTCTCCCCACCCCCTGCAAACCACTGATTTATTTACTGTCTCCATAATTTTGCCTTTTCCAGAATGTCACATCGTTGGAATTATACAGTATGTAGCTGCTTCACATTGGCTTCTTTCACTTAGTAATATGCATTTAAATTTCCTCCATGTCTTTTTATGGCTCATAGCTTCTTCTTCTTCTTCTTCTTCTTTTTTTTTTAAAGCACGAATACTATTCTATTGTCTGGATGGACCACATTTTATTTATCCATTTACCTACTGAAGGACATCTTGCTTGCTTCCAAGTTTTGGCAACTATGAATTAAGCTGCTATAAACATCCATGTGCAGATTTTCATGTGGACATAAGTTTTCAGCTCCTTTGGGTAAATATCAAGGAGTGTGATTGCTGGATCATATGGTAAAAGTATGTTTAATTTTGTAAGAAACTGCCAAACTGTCTTCCAAAGTGGCTGTACCATTTATGCTCCCAGGCCAGACAGTTTCGATTACTGCTTATTACTGTGGCTAAGTTCCCTTGGTGGCCGCTGGAACATTTTACCTCTTGTTTTTAGTTTTGGCTATACATTTTTAAACTTGGGAGGAGTGTGCATCTCCTTAGTCCTCCATCTTGAGCAGATATATTTAGAGTCAGGAACAAGCACCACCCAGGCAGAGAAAATAACATGCTGCATAAATCCCTCTGTGGTGAAAGGTTTGGAGAGAAGGCCCTGTGACTGTAGTGTCCTAAGGGAGAGGGAGAACTTATAAAGTGAGATGCAAAGGCAGATCCAGATTACACACAGCCAGGGTAAGGAGTTTGGAGTTTATTCTCAGTGTAATGGAAAACCAAAGAAACATTTTAAGCAAAGTGACATGATCAATTTCCAGATTTAAAAAGCAATTTGGCGTTCACTGCTGGCTTTCTCATTCTCTTTACTTATCCAGCTTCTGAGAACCCCTTATTTTACTTTCATATACATATGTCCGTTTTCACAGCCTTAAAGCATTTACATTTTGAGAATGCCTCCTACAATATAAATAAAAGTTTTCTACATTGGTCTGCAGAGAAGAAGAAATCATGTCGAAGCACTGGCTTAACCCTGTGTTATAAATTGCATGACTCGTATGAAGCAAAATGTAATTTGCATTAGATTTAGCTATGTTTTTTTAAACTAAAAAAAAAATGTCAAGTAATTATTCAACAAATACATTGCAAGAAAGAGAATGATGGAGTAGGGAACTATAGATTAAAAGAGACTTAAAGAAATATCAACCAATCATAATGTAGAGATCTTATTTGGATCTCAATTAAACAATAAACTAAAAAATGGTATTTATTAGATAATTGGAAAATTTAACACTGATTGAATATTTTATAATATTAAGAAATTGTTAATTATTTTACATGTGATAATAGTTATTTTAAAAACCTTATCTTTTAGACATATATGTTAAAATATTTTCAGATGAAATGGTATGACTTTTGGGATTTTATTCAAAATAATAGAGTGGGGTAAGTGGGTGGAAGTATAAATGTAACAAGGTAGCTATAAATAAATAATTGTTGAAGGCTGGAAAATGGGTACACAGATATTTATGATACTACTTTATCTACATTTGTAAAGGTTTGACATTTTTCACAAGAAAAATCTTTGAAATAAATTAAAAGCAATATGTAATTTTTAAACATTTAGTAAAATAAAATGAATTTAATCAATATGAATTTTTTAGATAAAAATGCCTGTGATCCTTCTCCTTTCCAATGCTTCTTTTCTTAATTTTATGTATTAACCATCCACCCAACCATTCTTTCATCTATCTGCCTATCTATCTATCATCTATCTATCATCTACCTATCCTCCATCCGTCTGCCTATTGTCTATCTATTCTTATATTGTGAATAAGAATTGTTCAAATGCCTGGTTCCAAGTTTTCATCTCCATTTGACTTCCCCAAAAGCAGACCCTGAGTTGAAATTTCAAGTGTAGGCAGTTTATTGTGGAGGTGTGGGAAAAACTTGGAGAGTAGTGAGGAGAAAGTAAAGTAGCCAATAAGCTACCTTATCCAGCAAGTCAGCACTGAGGGGAACTGGAACTAAATTCCTGGGAAAATTCTCTGAAATAATGTTACACATACACACCTCCTAGAAGTCTCTCCTGAGTGGTGATGGGTGTTTTGATACCAACTCTGATCAGTGATTAAGGTTAAGAGCTGCTTCCAGAAGTCTCTGGCACTTCCCATGTGCTATGCTCAGGCAGAATACTCTCTTACAAATTTGGAAAAATGCTTTGGCACATAGATGTGCATTCTGGCAGCTGGAAGTTGGCTGGAGCACACTGAATGGTAAGACCTAAGGAAAATTGGAAGGTCACCAAAAACGTCCGCTATAGTCTGCCCCTTATACTATTCAGACCTACTTGTGTTCCTCATTAATTCCCTCCATCCTGTCAGTGCTTCTTCAATGTGGTGGTCAGTCACAATGTCAGAAATAAAAACTTGTAATAGCAGGATTAGTGAGACAAGTTATAGTCCCTGCTGCTGCATTGGGTCTGACATTACAGTGAATACTTATTATTTCTCTCCTTTTCCATCCATTCCGGATTCTCCTCTTGGCAACACTTCTGGTTGTCTAGGTTGCTTGTTCAGTGTGGTAACTCAGAGCTTTGTCTCTGAAAATTGGGAGTCTCTGGTTACCATGCCCTTGTTAGGTGGTAGTTCATGCAACTTCTAAGTCCAGGAGGAGCTCCAGTAAACTCCTGGATTACCATACCTACTCCTCTCTGCCCTCATTATGTGGCAGCACCCTTATCTTCTCACGGGATAATTCATGTAACTTTCTCCTACTGGTATAGTAACTCTTTCCTTTGACTTCTAGTCTATGGGCACGATGAGCTCAAAAAAATCAGCAGCTGTTACTTTAGGTTTAGTGAACTACTTACTGTGACCCCTAGTAGAAGTGTTTCACCTGAGAACCAGAACTTCTAGCCCAGGAAAGTCTAATGCTGAAGGACAGGAGACACAAGTTCTTTAAGCAGGTCACTAGAAGAAAGGAAGGGACTCTCCTTTCCTTCATTCTTGGATCCATGAGCATTAGTTAGGTTCCCTAGAAGCCAGGCCTAAGATAGGGGTTCTTGTGCAAGTGATTAATTGAGGGAGTGCTTTGAACATAAGCCTGTAGGAGAGTGAGGGAGTTAGGATAGGGCAGGGAAAGATTCTAGACAGATAGGTTTTAGTAAAAATAAGTAAATTAATTCTGCAGGTTCAGAGGTTTTGGGGGCACTGGTGCATTTCTTTCTTTTTCTTTATTTTTATGTTTTTTTTTTTCTAGCAAGAAAATAAAGAGTGAGGTAGGCTATGTTAGTTTTTTGAACTAAGAGTGATTTAGCATAAATCAGTTCTAAAAAGTGTATGAATTTTAACACTTTAAGTTGTAAATCCAACTGGTTGTTCTCAAGTGCATCCACTCAGATGTTTTCATCTCACTTTCTCCTTATCATGGCCCAATTTGATATAGGAGATTTACTGAGATTGTGAGTCAAGAATGTCCATGTTATTCTCAGTCAGGTCTTGGACTCAAATTTTAGCATAATATGGTATTCTTTTCAAAACAAATTCCACAGGATCATGAAGCAGCTAATTAGAATGGTTAAAAGCATAGACCCTAGGGTCAAAATATGTGAACTCATACCCTAGTTCTGCTACTCTCCCAGATATTTATTGCAGGATAACTAACTGTCCAAAACCTTAGAGCATACAACAGTAAGAAATACATAGTATTTCTTACGATTCTGTGGATCAGATAGAGCATAGAAGGAATAAGACCTCTTCTTTTCTCTTGATGGCTCCTTCCCTCCCTCCCTTTCTTCGTCCCTCATTTCCTCCTTTCCTTTTATTGTGCCATGTCTTCCCTTTTCTTCCCTTTCTTTATTTTTCTGTTTATTTTCAGTAAGAAAGTAAAGAGTAAACTAGGTTACATTAAATTCTTTAAACTGAGGATACTTTAGGATAATTTAGAATTTTTGAGTGAAGACAATACTAATCTTTACACTTTAAGCTTTAAATCAGAATGTTTCCAAACTATGTGAGTCATACATAAGAGAAAATTTTTTCTTTGCTTTATCATAATTGTTTACTTTTGTATTTGGAACCATTAGAATCTATTTAATGCTTAAAAAAAACCCACCTTTGGATTTCTGATCAGCTATCAAAAAGACTTCAGGTTTTCCTCAATTTCGCTCTCCAGCTACCATGTATAAACCTTGGAAATTTTCCAATTTGATTTAAAAGTTGCTGTGGGCCAGTCAGTGGGAGCCGAGGATATTTCCAAGCTCTCTGCCACCTCCATCGCAAACATCCCATGTTTTGGCTGCTATCAAGAGGATAGAAGATTTCAGAAGATAAAAGCAACCTCAGACTTGTAAATTCTGCAATTTTGGATGCTAATTTCTAAGAACAAACAAACAAACAAAAACCAAAAACCAAAAACCCAGATGTCAATTTCTTTAGAATCGAAAGGAAAAAGCTACACTTTGTTTGTCACCTCCTCTCTGGATACTAGCCACACAGCTATTGCAGTCCTGAGCAGGAACGGTGTAGCAAGCAACTCAACATTCTAGGATAATTATTCTCCCCCCAATCCCTTGCAGAAATTTTTTTTTGAAAAGACTTTTTCTCTAGTTTATGCCTCATTGTTGATATGTGCTGGCTATTTCAGAAGAAAGGTTTCTAAGATCGAAAATAAGGCAAGGATGTCTACTCTCACCACTCGCATTTAATATTGAATTGGAAGTCCTAACAACTGTAATAAGGCAAGAAAAGGAAATAAAAGACATACATATTGGAAATGGATAAGTAAAATTGCCTATTCACAGACAACTTCTGGCCTCCATAACTGAGAATGAACAAGTTTCTGCTGCTTCAGCTGCTGACGGACTCTGGGCACTTTGTAACTGCTGCCCAGGAATGAGGGCAGGGAATTATGGAGAAGGCTGTGGTGGATGCTGGCATATCAGCAGGATGCCTCAATCTGGTTGGAATCGCAGTCCTGATCCCCATTTGGGAGAGAACAGAGCGTGTCTCAGGCACATGGCGTAAGGGTAAAGCCATCTGAGATGCCTGCACATTTTAAAATGAACATTTCATGTTTAGACAACAAGCACACAAACAATATTTTTATCAGACAGAACTCAGAAAGCAAATCTTGGCTTTAGCAATATCTGGAAGATACAGTGATTCTCAAGTTGGGGCCATGGATGGACAGGTAGGCTTTGGGAGCGTATTTGTAATTTTTGTTTGTCAAAAGGGAGCATAGGTTTTAAAAGGCTGCAAAATACGGCTGCCGGTTTGGCCAGTCAGAGTTGGAAAGGTGATTCTAGATGCCCTTGGCAGAGAGGGCAAACCATGTCCTGTGACTATTTTTTGGTGACTTTTTTTTGCAGAAATGGGTCCATTTAGCTTAAAGGTTGCAAATAGAAGGTCTACAAGGTAGGCCCCATCCAATGTTTGAGACATCTAGAATTATTTGGCAATATTTAAAAGTGGGAAAATTACACTTACCAATCTTGATTGGGAGTTTCTCTGGAAAACTCACCTGAGGCTGCACTGCCTGCTGGTGAAGCTGCATAGACATTGCCTTTCTCTGCTTTGCCACAGTCCCCACTACTCCTTTTGGTCTCTTTCTGGCATGCTGTGCTGGCTGATAAGATTATGACCCCAAATTCAGGGCAGTTATTCTATGGTTTGATTTCTGCTTCCCTGAAAAAGCCAATGCCTTTCACCCCATAGCCAGCTGTTCTACTTCCTGTGCCATACTTCTAAGGCCAACATTCCCTCTTATCTCCAGTCAAGAGAGGGATCTTCAAGTTCAAGGACAAAAGTGCATTTTGATTACTCTGAGAAGTTCCAGATGAAATCCTTTGCCCTCGGCTCTGCAGACTAAATTTATCAATGTACATAATGTTTTGTACTTGTTCTCTAATGGACTATCCAGGCTCTCTTGACTCTTTTCATAAATCCAAGATTTAATTTAAAACAACCAAAGAGCACTACAGAATAATTTAAATAAAAGCTCACATCTTTCATTTACATTATGTGGAAAAAAAATAGCTAACATCAAAAAGACTGACAATATCAAGTGCTGATGAGGATGATGAGCAAATGGAACTCTTATATGTTGTAGATAAGAGTGTAAAATGGGGAATGACATCAGAAAAATGGCAAAGTGAGAGATGCCCCACATTTCTACCCTTGAAACAACAATAAGCTGAACATCTAAAACTCAACAAAAAACACACAGCTGCACATCAGCATGTGTACATAAGAACTACCATAGGTCAGAACTCCCAGAATAGAGAGGTAGACTGGGAGAGACAAAGAAGATGCCTCTTGCAGCCAGAGCTCCATGCAGCAGGAGGGGGAAGAGAGAAGATATGGCAGGTTCCCTGAACACTCCTGCCTAGAAGAGCTGTGAGCTCCATGCAGTGGCAGTGCCCAGGCATCAGGGCAGAAAGCAGAGAAGTGGGGACGGCAGAGAAATGTGGACAGCAGATAAAGAACAGTTGATTATTATCAGCCGTGGCTACAAAAACTGAGGCTGAGATGTAGTCCCCATCCCTCAACTTAGAGGGTCCCTTCCCCCATATCCTCCAAGATTGAATACCGCAGAGCTCCAGGGGAAACAACGCAAACACTACCAAAATTGTTGCTGACACTGACTGACAGGGACTGAGACTGAGGGTAGGGGTGTGATTAAACATCTATCAGAAAAAAATAAAAGACATAATTAAGACTTTATAGAAAGCAGGGATCCAAGAGGCTTAGATGCCACCTACTGGAAACCGATAGAAAAATGCCTTTTTTGCAACAGGCTAAAGAGAGACCTTTATATAATGAATCTTTCTGGGGAAAAAAAGCAGAATACACTTTCATTAATGCCCAAATGGAGAAATAGTTCTTTAAACACCATGAACAATCAAGGTGACAAGTCAGCTCAGAAAGAAAGAGGAAAAATCTCCAGAAAATACACTTAAAGACATAGAAATAGAAATATGCAACTTAAATGACAGAGAATTCAGGATGGTATTTCTGCAAAAACTCAATGAGATCCAAAACAATTTATATCAACAATTTCAGGAACTGAAAAAACAACTAGATGAGCAGAATGAGTTCTTTAGCAAGAAGATTGAAACTCTCAAAAAGAGCTAAATAAACCTTCTGGAGATGAAAGAACACACTGAAAGAGATCAAAAATGAGATAGCAAGCTTGGGAAATAGAGTCAACCAAATGGAGGAAAGGATCAACGATATCGAAGATA